>JAKTQJ010000021.1:0-167490 GCA_030558835.1 Blastobotrys illinoisensis | reverse complement strand
CTGCTGATCCGCTCTTGCGACCTCGGCTCTATATACGGTAATGGTTATTCGACAACCCAGTCTTTCCTAGCAATAGCACATTTAGTCTCCAATTGCTTCAGTACAATAGTAGTTCGGCTGTGCAAGTCTTATTAAACCATTCCCGTATATAGGAACTATAATACTGTATCAGTATAGCAGTTATAGTGGGGCGAGGGTACACCAGGTAGTGGGGCAAGATGGAGTACCGTTTTCTGTTTAGAGTGCGAGTCTTAATCGTTAAAGGTTCAACCCTTGTCTTCCCGGGTTGCGAGCTGTGCTAAACTCCCCTTGCAAGCAGTCATGTACTCTCAGGTCAATGGATTCATTTACGTTGTAGGAAATATCGGCCCTTCTACCTTTGACATATATATTACCGACTGTATTCAATAGCTATGCCAGTAGCCAATTCAAGTCTAGCGACGGCTACGTATATCTGTAGTCAATTCAAGTCTAACGACTTGGGGTGTTAATTATGCACAAGTTGACACGCGTCGCGTCACAATTGCCGGCTGTGCATGACCGTTAGCTGGATTGCATGGAAGCAGTGTAACCTCGGGCGCTGCTCCGCCAAGTACCTCGTACTGCCCTCTGGTTGGACGATTTCATGGTCTGTGCGCAAATCCCGGCCGTTACACTGTAACAAGGCCCACCCTCAGCCAATCACACGAGCTAGATATTGGCTCCGACAATTGGCGTGCACCCCAAAAGTGTTTCCGATTGCTGCCGTGCTGGCGAGTGCATATAACGATGGGCTCCGACTGGATACAATATTGCGCTTTGGTTGGTGGCTTTGAATGGCCCGCCCGTCGCCCACCAGCAGGACGGGTGGCCCGAGTTGCCTGCACGTTATTTTTAAGTTGTGTGCCTTGCATTGCTGCGCTTGCGCCCGCGGCGACATTGCGACTTGCAAAATCCGGGGTAACGACAATATTTCTCAAGTACCGAGTTCAACTATTAAGTAGCATATTCAACTAGTTACGGTAATGATATCAAATACAATCACTAATACGAGTTCATGACCCGCGTGTCCCGGTTGGTGATGAAATGGCCGCCCTGCATTTCGCCGTCAAGCAATATCTTGCGGATCACCTCATCCTCGTTCTTAGTGCCAAACTCATTCACCAATGAGCCGTTGGGCGCCTCGTCGTACACTCCCTGAGAGCCCTGTCTATGTGTAACAAATACCTTGTACAGGTCTACCACGTCGACCATTGGCGTCGACGAGTCCTTCTTGAACTTTGCCAGCGCGTCCCGCGACTGCGCCCACACAATAAAATCCTCGTTGTCGCCTTTATAAAACACTCGCACAGATTTCTCAGAGGTCGCCATTGCTGTTTCGCTTGATATGATAAATATTGCGGGAATAAATCCGCCTGGGACCGGGGGGCTCCTTTATACTCCGGTGGGGGGCCATTGTCTCCACTGTAACCAGCCCTTTATTGGGTCACGCCTATAGCCCTTCGGTGTCTGACTAAGGTTTGCTCATACATCGTCATCACATCATTAATATTTATGTAGCGCCGTAGTACATATGCAAATACGCTAGTAGACGTAGTTGGCCATCCAGTCGGGGCGCAGGTCCGACTCCAGGAACCGCAACATGTAGTCGTCGATATGCCCAATGCCGTCATCCTCGTCCTCCTCGTCCGCGTCCTCGTCCGACTCGTTCTGTGGCGTGTCCTGCTGCGGCGTTGCGCTCGCGGTTGCCGGATCCGGGGTCGCAGACGCGCCTGGCGTGTTCCGCCCAGTAAACTCCTCCGTATCGAGATTGACCTCCTTCATGGCCACCTTGGCCGCCGCAACGTCGTCCTGGTCCTCCGCCTGCGCTAACACCTTCTCGAGCCGCCCGCCGCCGCCCAGGAGCGGCCGGTCGTCGCTGACCCCTTCAATGTCGCCCAGCACGTCCTTGACACTCATCTTGTTCAAGTAGTCCGTAGTAAAGTCGCCCTCTTGAATGACAACATTGTCCAGCACCCGCTTCTGCGTCGCCTTGCGCAATATGTTCGACTCAATCGTGTACTCGGAAACAAACCGGTATATGTGCACGTCCCGCGTCTGGCCAATTCGGTGGCACCGGTCCTGGCACTGCCGGTCCATCGCAGGGTTCCAGTCATTGTCGTAGAATATAACCGTGTCCGCCCCAGTCAGGTTGATCCCCAGACCTCCCGAACGCGTAGACAGAATAAATACCGGAATCCGCGCGTCCGTATTGAACCGCTCTGTAAGAACTTGTCGTTGCTCGACCCGCGTCGCACCGTCCAGCCGCAGGTACCGGTATCCGTGGATATTCAAAAATGTCTCGAGAATATCAAGCACCTTGGTCATCTGGGTGAAAATAAGCGCCCGGTGGCCATTGTCCGTCAGCTCCCGTAGCAGCAACGCCAGACGCTGCAACTTGCCGCAGTCAAACTGCACCAACCGCTTGTCCGGGAACGCAATTGACATTTTCATCTGGGCTAGGTGGTACGTCGGATCCCGTCGAAGCGCACCCTGCGTCTCCTCAGGTGCCTCCTCCATCACCCGCTCGATTCCGCTCACTTGCTTCATGTCTAACGTCACCACTTTGGGCGTCACAAACGCATACTTCTCAATGATGTGGCCCATCTTTTCGCTGCGTCTTGTGTACGACACCCTGAGCTCCTTCATCGCATCAAACTGCTCCCACGCGTCGCGCTTGGATCCCCGAATCGTTAACAGCTCTACAACGTTGCGGCCATACATCGGCCGCTGCCGCATCTGCATCGAAGTCCGGAACGCCAAGTGCTTCAGTCGGCTCTCTGTCACAACCCGGTCGCAGTAGTCCATGTACTTGTTGTGCTTGTCCATAGAGCTAAAGTCGGGCTCGGCCCGATCCGTCTTGGTCAATTCTTCCAGCTGCTTCATGAATATACCGTACGCAGTCAGCTGAAGTCGCGTCGCGACGTTGTGCGTCGAAAAGTGCTCGTTGGCCGCTGGCAAAAGCCCCATAACGTTCAGGTCGACCATTTCATCAACTCGATCCAGCAGCCGCCGTCGCACGAGAATGTCCGTAGGCTCAAATCGCCCCGGAACACTCAAGGTCTGTGCAAAAGACGTCACAATTGGCCGCACCTCAAATAGATCTGGGTGATTGCATACCTTCCGCAGCTGCATGAGACAGTTGATAATGCTGAGATAGTTGCCGCTGGCCAGAGTCTCTCGAGTCTGTGCCCGCGACATAAAATCATCATAGAGGTATCGCTGCCGCTTGCTGAGCCGACAGTACACGATATGCTCGTACTTGGCTGGCATTTGCTTCTCCACATCGATCTTTAGTCGTCGTAACAAATACGGCCGTAGGATTTGGTGTAGTTTGGACACAGTTTGACGCGCTTCATCAGAGTTCTCGCCTTCGTCCGCTACACCTGTTCCCTCTTCAACCATCTTATCGACAGGGCGCGCAAACCAGTCTTGGAAGTCTTTGAGGTTGGCAAATCCTTCCGGCATCATGGCGTTGCCCTTTGAAGACGGCATCAAAAAGTATAACAAGGACCACAGTTCTATCAGGTTGTTCTGCAGTGGAGTACCAGTGAGAAGCAGTCGCCGCTCGGAATTGAAGTTCAACAGCGCTTGCCACCGCTGTGACTGGAAATTCTTAATGTTATGCGCTTCGTCAAGAATCATGTAGTGCCACTTTTTTCGTCGGAAAGCAGGCTGGTCCTGTAACACGAGCTGGTAGGAAGTAATACACACGTGCCACACATCTTCTTTATTCCATCCTTTTCGCTTCTCCTTTCGTTGCTGAGGGTTCCCGTAGTATGTCAGCACTTTGAATCCCGGAGCAAAGCGCTTAAACTCCATCTCCCAGTTAAGCATGACCGAGGTTGGAACAACAATTAGATGCGGACCCCATACGTGCTTCTCGCACGCAAGATAGCTGAGCAGTGCAATGGTCTGAATAGTCTTGCCCAACCCCATCTCATCGGCGAGGATGCCATTCGTATGGCTATTATACAGCCCAGCAAGCCAGTCAAGGCCATCATGCTGATACTCTCGTAGAGTGCCTTTAAGCAAAAATGGTGAAGGAATGTGCGGAGCAGTAGAGACCTCTTTCGAGTCCTTACCATTTTCGAGCTTGTCCTCAACATCACTACCGTCCTCTTCCTTAGGAGACACCTCCTCGGCGGCAGACACAAATGCTTCGTCGTCTTCATCGTCTTCAGCAGTCTGCTTACCAAATAGAGACGCTAATCCGTCATTGGCTTCCTCTTGCTCTTCTTCCTCGCTATCGCTCAATTCGCTCTCTGATTCTTCCTCGCTGTCCAGTGGAATATCTTCATCTGAAGATCCCAGTTCACCGTCCGAGTCTTGCTTAATCGTGCTAATATCGACATTGTTGATGAAGCGGCTCTCGTCAGTACCGTTGGTCATAACGCTTTCGTCAGCTTCCTCTTTGACACTGTCATCGACTTCGCTTTCGACTCGGCTCTTGACTTCTTCGTCTTCCTGCTCTTGTTCGCTTGTCAGTTTGCTTTCATCAGCTTGCTCGCTATTGTCGTTATCATCGTCGGCGTCATTTTTTTCGTCAAGATCCATTTTTTCTAGCGCTGCGTACTTCTCCCGCAGCTGCTCAAGAGAAAGCTTCGAGTCATCGTCATCTCCCGTACCAGTAGTGCCATTAACTTCGTCTTCCTCATCTTCGTCGCCTGAAGAAGACATTTCGTCAGAGTCAAGACCATCGGAAGAGGAATTGTCACTATCAGCCTCCTCCGCAGACTGATCCACGTCGGACACAACTTCTTCCTCCTCGCTTTCGGACTCTCCTCTGTCTCCGCCAACACGGCGCTCAAGTAATTTGGCAGTGTTCTCCAGCATCTTGTCGAGCTGCTTCTTACCATGTTCCCGTCGCTGCTCCTCGAGTTCACGAGCGCGTCTCTGCGCAACAACTTTGGCAACGAGCTCCCATTTTCCCAGTACCATCTTGCCAGTAACCTCGGCAAGAGACGGAACCTTCTTTTTCTTGGCCTTGGCTGCGGCGCTCTTTTCATTCTTCTCCTCCAAACGCCTCTTCCTCTCGTCGAGGACCCGTTTGGCGAGCTTCTTGGCCTGTGCAGCGTGGTTTCGACGCTCAGCGCGCATGAGATCCGAGAAATGGATGGCCTGTCTTACGAGGTTCATATGGAATGAACCGTTTATCCCTGGAATTGGATCAACAAACTTTTTAGAAATGTCTTCCTTGGTATCGAAGATGAGGCTGTTTTCACGCCGTGCCTCGTCAATGCGCCTTCGCAGGTCCACCTGCGAGTCAACATACTCTTCACGCTGCTCCGCACTCACATCGTCGTCTAATGACACAAACGACGACAGGTACTGTTCTAGACCGCCATACTGTCGGCTGGGAAGTTGGCTCGGGTGAATAATAACCTTACTTCGGTCGAGATCAGGGCTATCCCAATCAACCTCTTCTTGGACCCATGACTCTTCTTTCAGTTCGGGCTCGGGCTTCCTAGCCACTGATCTACGCGATTTCTTCGATTTGGAAGAGGAGACCTTTGGTTTCGGAGGCTCTTTGGGTAGCGGGGCGGGGGTCGGTGAGGCCTCTTCTTGGACAAGCTTGATCTTGTGCCGCATAGCCCGGGCCAACCGTTTGCCAGACGCGCCTGTATCAGCAAGCTTATTCCACAGATCGAAATTATGTCGGTAGTTTTCAAACACCTGGGTCTGATCCTTCTTGGCCGCCTCGGGATCAAAGCTAACGAGGGACACGTACTGCTCGAGATGGAACAGCAGTCGCACCTTGTTATCGTGACGGTCCAAAATCTCGGCGATCCGATGCTCAGCAGCATCTGCCGATCCAGAGCTACGAGAAGGTTTAGCCGGTACATTGTCCTCTTCTTCGTGAACCAGTCGCGATGACCGGCGCCTCGTATCTACCTTGCGCCGTTTTGCATCTTTAAACTCATGTTAGCGTGAGATCAAACAGAAATGGAGTCGATGGGACTTACCAGGAGCATCTTCGAGCTCGATGTCGTCGTCCGCTTGCGCCTCGGGCTGCTTATTGTGATCATTCAACTCTTGCAGCCTCCTGCTTCTACGTGTCGAGGGCATTCTTTCCGTTCCAGTACCAGTTTTCAATACAGCAAATCGGCCATGGCGGGTCGGAGGATAGTGATCAGTCGATGCACGTTTATAAAATTACAATCGTGGTCGTATTTGACACAATTCGCCACTCTATTCGTCCCGGTACGCGTGCAATGCCTGCTCTGGGACGCTAATGTAGGCAAATTGAAAAAGTGAGGACATCGCTATCGCGTGGAAACCCTGCGCACGCGTTGGGACCAAAGAGTGCGCGCGCGCACGCCGTGAGGGACTTTTCCGCCGCATTCCATGGGGCTCGGGTGCTGGGAGCTCCCAGCCAATGGCAGCACGCCAATTTTTTCGCTCCCAACGCCCATTGGGCTCCAAAACCTTCAATTAAAAACCCTCGGGAAGCGAAAAAGGACAGAGGCACCAATGTTGAGACGATCTGCCCAGATTCTGCGACCAACTGTCGCACGAGCCTCCGCTCGACGATGCATTTCTCTTATCCCGAATTCGCAGCGGGTGCCGGAGCCACTCACTGCCGAGATGGCCGCTGAGCAGGGCAAGAACGACGACCGACTCATTGGCGACTACCCAGACGTGCCCCACGAGTACTACCAGCATCGAACTCAGCACATTAAGTACGACGACCAGCAGGCTCGACGAAACTTCAATGAGCCGCTCTACCACTACTACGACACTGTCGATGTCTGGTCGCCGGATCGATTCGACCAGATCTCCGATAACACTGCATTGAAGTGGGTCAGCTGGACCGCTCTGGCGTTTGCTGGCCTTTCCGCGTTCGTATATACCTTTGTTGACCACGAATCGCCGGCTGTGCCACGAAACTATCCACACGAGGGCCTTTACAAGGCCTTGGGCGGCACTGAGGAGACCAAGCAGGTCTACCAGGCTCGACAGGATAATTAGACGAAAGCTTTTTATATATTCTAATGCACCTTGTTAACGACGATATCATTTACGTCAATTTACATCGATAAACGAGAAGTACTCCTGAGTGACACTATCGTTTTATCGGAACCTTTAGTTCAATTCGTCAATACGACTGTACGCCTCCCTTACCTATGACGGAGCTCATGTTTCTGTCTAAACTCCAAAGTCAGCGTATGTATCATTGAGCATGGTAAGAATGAAAGAGCATGGTGTATCACCAAAGTGTTGGACAGAAATGTATATCCAGCAGACTACTTTAGCATAGAACGAAACAGATAATCTAATAGTGTGTTAGAGCTTGTGGGCGTTTTTTTTCGACAGGTCCTGGATAACAAAGTCCGTAATTACCGCAGCCGAGGCCATGCAGGAGACCATTGGGTTCACACCACTGGCACTCGGGAATACACTGGTGTCGGCGACATAGACATTATCACACTCCCACAACTGCCCACGCTCATTGAGAGGCGCAACCTTCGAATTCTTACCCATTCGGCACGATGCCATCTGATGAGCACTGCCTAGAGACGCACTCAAAGGCCGAATAGCCGAAGATTCGACAGCCTTGCGCCATTTCTGGTACTTTCTATCCGTGATTCTCCGCTTCTCTTTAGGGATATCACACTCGAACGTCGACACCATAGGAATTGGCATGCTGATTCGTCGGGCGCCCTCAATGTAAAGCACGTCGGCTGCCGCAATACATCCGCGGAGAAGCGCATCGCCGTCGAACTTGTTCATTGAGTAGCTTATCTTGGGGAAGTACGGTCGATCAAGGCCCATGCCGATCTCACCATTCGTCCGGTCTCGGGTGATGACAAGGATTGCAGCGGTCTTATTATATCGCATGAGATCCTCCCTGTAGCGGGGCCCGCCCTTCCACTGCTTGTAGTGATTCTCAATAAGCGGAGTGTTTAGGATGGCTTCGAGACGGGGACCATGGCCGCGGCCATCAAGGTCGGAAAACTGGGTGCACACAGTAGTAAGGATAGCTTTCTCGCTGGGGTCCATTTCGTAGTCAAATTCGCCCTGGACGCAAGTTGAAGGGTGGAGCTTGAGGCCCTTGCCGATTCGCGGGTGCTTGAATTTAGATCTCTTAAGCAGACCTGGAGTCTGAAGCGACCCGCATGCAACAATGGCCTTCTTGGCCCGCACAACGAGCTCAATTTTGTCATTGACAATGGCTTCTACACCAGTGGCTTTGCCTTTAGAGTGCGTGATACGGAATACTTTGGTCTCATCGAGTACCCTGGCACCGTTTTCGCAGGCGTCTCTGAGCCAATTGGCAATGCCCCCCTGCTTAATGCCACAGACACAGCCCATAAAGCACAGACCACAATCATGTGGCTGGTTCCCAACATTCTGCGGGACGTCCTTTACGGCATAGCCTAGCTTCTTACACCCCTCGAGGATGATTTTGTTGCACTCAGAGTGGTTAATGTACTCGGTAGTGCACCCCATCTTCTGCATGACGTAGTCCATGGCATTGTCATACACCTTGCCCTTGTACCACGATGCATGCTCAGCCCATTGCTCTCTCACGTCATCTGGAGTCCGAAGCGAAGCACTCCAGTTGACCGTGGAACCACCTCCAAGCGTCGATCCGGCGAGAACAGACATTGAGCCATCCATAGTCAGCAATGCACCCTGGTTTTCATACAGCTGCTTGTACGCCGTGTGCTCAGTGAAATCAAGCTCAGACTGATGGAAGTATCTGCCCTTTTCAAGCACCAGAACGTTATAGCCCTGACGACTGAGCTTGCTTGCGGCAACGCCAGCTCCGCTTCCAGACCCTACTATAACCACATCCACATCTATTTCGGCCCGCGTAGTGTGCTCTCCCAAATCCAGGATCTTGAACTTGTAGAATTGGCTAAAGTCCTGTGTTGCAGCTCTTGGGTTTTGCTCGGGGTGCCCTATAAGCTTGTAACCCAGCGGGTTGAGCCGAGTAAAGAAGGTGGTCCCCGTGTCGACAAAAGTCCTGGAAAGAGTCCTGAGTCGATTAATTGACGAGGACTGCCATGCCATAATCACCTTCTCCCGCTCCTTCTGCGACATTTCCGTAATGAGCTTCCTCGATCCCGTGAGCGCTATAGCCAGGGACCGGATGCCGAGAATCCTCATGGCGAACTTGAAATCCTTGGCTTGCTGCGCCGACACTTGGCCAATTGAGGTCTCAACGGCTTCACGGAATCCAGGAGTCCTGGACGGGCAGATCTTTGCGAATTGCTCGAGATCATCCGTGGTAGGGCCGAGCTTTTCGCTAACATATTGTTTAAGTGACTCGCTGCTCTCCAGGGGTGGAATAACCCCATCAAAGAGTGCAGAAGCAGTCTTCCATTCAGAGTCTGAGAACTTGAACGACATTTGGTCGACCCCACAATTTCCAGGGTCCTCTTGTCGCATATATACCCCTAGCCAGATTCGGTTACATGTGATGATTGGTGCACGGCTTGCCGCCCCACAATCAACCCCTCCCTCTGAGTCCACCACGTATAAGCCGATGAGCCCACAACATCAAGCCATCATCCCAGGAGAAGATCAGGCAATTATTTCATGTGCTCATTGTTTTTTGCTACTATTCCATGTGCCGGTTTGTTTTCATTCTATCACGAGCGCGTTGGGCTGGGCGGCCTGCTTACTGATAGTTACAGCGTAACAGAACACCCAACTTAGTAACAAAATTTGCAGTATTCAATTGACTCATTTGCCCATTACCATTCATTGAATCTCTCCAGAGGAATTATAGCGTCGGTATTAGAGCCTATATAAAGCTACCTATGCTCCTTCTGGAGAGCGGTGTGAGTAGCATATCTTCAAGATTTGTATCGGAAAAAGTGCCGTATTCCGAGGATTAATATACCTGCAACATGATTCTGATAGACAACGCGTAATAGGTTCCTGGGTACGGAATTTAACCTTGGAGATAGCCGAAGTACCGCAATGCAGAGAGGAACCAAGAAAATTTGCGCTTCAGCAACTGAGATCCAGTCATTCGAATAAATTCTCATCAACTTTTGCATCGGCTGAATTACCTGGCTGTTTAGAATTGAGTTGCACATTTGAATGTTTACTGGGATCTTTCGGGATGACATTATTAAATGGCAATACGATAGCTCCACCTGTGCAATTGAGAGTACACTTGCGTATAACCGAGTCGACCACAATTGAATGCAGAAAGAATCAAGCGTCACAGCCTCTGCAGCGCCACATGGCGAAATATTTGGGTGGAAATACCGGTAGTGTATCGTGCTCCAATTTGGCACACACCTTGGAGCACCATGCTACCGGGTACGACGGATCAATGATGTAGAGCCAGTCAATCAGTAAACGAAGATATTACTGTGGCTTGTTAAACTTCTTAGTATTTTAATACAGTCAATAAATAAAACTTTTTGGGTTAATCAGTAGAAAAATTGTTTACTGAGCATAGACGCCGTGGTACCCCCGGCTATCTGATTCAACTCGATCCAACCGGCCGTCTCGTGCAGCCAGATACAGCTCGTTGAGACGAGCCACCGGAACGGGCTCTGATGGATCCTGTCCTGGTGCGGCAGGCTGCGGCTGAACAACAACCTCCGCTGGAGGCGCATTTGGGGGAGCCGAAACCGCTGCATTGGCGCTCATGTTCGCTGCTGGCGGGGGAGGAGGCGGCGGCGCCATCTGCTGCTGGGTAGGATGCACATGAGCCGCCTGCGGGTTGATGGGACCGTAAGGCCCATAATGAGGCTGTGGAATACCAATTTGAGGGTACACGTTTGGGGGAGGAGGAGCCGCACGATACGCAGCGGCTGCCGCGGCAGCAGCAGCCGCGGCGGCGGAGTTGGCCTGCGACCGGCCCCACGAGAGCCGCACCCGCGAGTTGCCGATAGGGTATCCTTGCATCTGGGTGATAGCCGCTTCAGCCGAGTGCCTCTGGACGAATTGCACAAAGCCGCACCCTTTCCCGGGTGGGATCTTGACGTAGGTAATGTCGCCAAACCCTTGGAAGTAGCTTCGAAGCTCATCCTCGGTGACATGGCCCGACAAACCGCCGACAAACACCGTCGTGTTGTTCGGGTCAGTGAACTGGTTCAGCGCCGCCTGCGGGTTGCCGTAAAAAGCCATGGGGTTCCCGGCGGGGCCGTTAGGCACCATTTGCGGGTACAGCCCACCGACCATAGCGGCCGCAGCAGCTGCGGTCTTGTTCTTCGGGGTGGCGGTAGATATCCTCATCGGGCGGTTCCCACAGTAAAAGCCCTGCATTTCGGCGAGAGCACGCTGCATCTGCAACTCGTCGCTGAACCGCACAAAGCCGTAGCCACGCGACACGTTGGTAGATGGATCGATCATGATTTTAGCCGACTTACAGGCCGGGTAGCGGGCCTGGAAGATCTGCAGCAACTGGGGCTCTGTCACGTCGGGAGCCAGGTCCCCGACAAAGATGGAATACTCGGGCTCGCGGTCCTCGCGTTTGTCGTTGAGGCCGCCCCCTGAGGCCCAATTGAGCTTAAAAGTGCGCTGTGAGTTGGGGATGGGCTGACCATTGAGGGAGAGCGCCTTGTTAGCAGCGGCCGGGGAGCCAAAGTCGACAAAGCAGTAGCCTGCGTTGGCGCCAGTGAACTTGTCACGGATGAGCTTCACGGTCACGTTTTCGCCAAATGCGGACCAGACTTTGCGGATGGCGTTTTCGTCGAGCCACGGGTCCAATTCGCCCATCCAAAGCGTGGTCTTCGATCCGTTAGTAGCGTCGGAAGGCGTGGATGACTCCAACGCCGGGTCTTCATGGTTATTAAAGGACATTGTTAATCCTCTTTAGTATCGTTAGATAGCAAAAAATTCAAAAATCAAAAAAAGAGCAAATCAAAATCAAAATCAAAAACGGTAGCTGGTCGTCAATGTGTCACTGTCAACGGTGGTCGTAAAATGGTCAACGGTGTTGAATAAATAACGTGTCAAACTTGGAAGAAATGAAACTTGGTAAATGATTGAATCGTTCACAATCAAATGAGAAAAAAAAACACCGAAGATCGAAAAGAGAAGAAGCGAGAAAGCCAACAAGAGGTCGAAAAATCAAACGAAATCACAAACGTACAAACGAAGAAAAAAAAAAACCAAAAAAACACAAAAATGCCGGCTTAAGCGTTTTCCGTTGCCTACTACTGTATACCTCGTTCACAGCGCAGGAGCCCCCTCGAGAGATTCAAAATGAACGACAAGACCCAAAAAAAAAAAACTCTGTTCTACAAAGGCAGTATACCAACAGAGACTAAACAACTGAACAAACACCTAAGAACAACAGAATATGAAGAAGATGGAGATGGGAAGAAGAAGGAAAAAGGCGATAGAGAGAGGATCGAATTAAATATGCAGTGAGGACGAAAAAATAAAAAAATAAAACAGGTTTTGCAGAAAATCTTCGCCCTGGGAATGAGACGGCCAAAAAGAAATCCACCCAGACCATCCCGCCGAAGGGCTACAGAAATACGCGTAGCGTAACTGCCGCTTCACCGTCGAAAGGCCACATATTTCTGAATACACGTCAAGGCATAAGACGCATGGGATATTTTTAGTACACTCGCCAACAACTAGACCCGGCCGGGCTATTTTACTTGCCCAGTGACAAATTGTAGGCCCCAAAGATATGGTCAATGGGGTGATCGCCCTATGAAAGACGGTGGGGATGGACGCCCCCGCCGTCCAAAGGGGGAGGGAATCGACTTGGGGCCAAACGTACCACCCGGGCATCCGACATTGGAGGTGAATCAAATGCCGACCGCTAGCTAAGGCAACGCCCATCGGCAGATCAGGTTCGTTTCCATGCGGATGCCCTGGACCGAGTTTGGAATGCAAACTATGACTGGGCCGGTAGATCACACACATTGGAAAGAACACCACGCACTGCCTCCCAATTTTGCTGCTGCATCCTGCCGCGCTGCTACACCTGTACCTGACAGGCACTGGTGTCTCGCATGTCACCTCCGGCCGGTCTTCGCCCTTTCCCGTCGGAGCTACAGTAGTTACGCGTTGCGTGTCCCGGCCACGCCGATGTTCTGACCGTCTCCAGTGGACGGGACTGGTCTAGGGGTAGCAAGGCGATTCATTTCTAGCCGCAGATGCAATGCTTCTTCTCACATGCGCGTGCGAGCTAGGGTACATTTGTCGTCTGGGAGACTGTTCCGCGGATTATCTTTCGGCATGAACATGATTATGCATGTGTATACAATTGGACACCTGCGAAACTACTACTACCCCAGGTACCACTACACAGTACACTCAATGTATAGATCGTCGATACCGATTATTGCCAATTTCGATATGCCGACTACGTAATACACTACGGGAGCACAGGTGCTACGATATCTACGACATCAATTGATACGCTCCTCCATTGCTCAATGCTCGATACAGCCACAACGATTATTACAATTGCGTTGTATCGACAAGGTTGAATAGTGGTTGCTCAATCCCTTGTATCTACCAGTGGTTCATGTTCCTGGGTGAACCTGTATCACCTCATCATGGGCCCAGCCTACCAACCTGGAGAGTCTACGGGCGCCACAGTGGTGTATGTAGTGCATACGCATGCACAGTAAAGGTACCCGGAAATTCAGTACAATGTCTTCAACATGAGTGAGTAGAAAAAAAAAATTAGAATTATTTGTATGGGCGAATGAGCTACGGTAGGGAGCTGGTAACAGCCCCAACCAATAAACGCAACCGCTCCCAACGGCGTAACAAAAGTTAACTACCGATAAGCTATTACATAATCGCTCAACGATAGAGGCAATCTTTCACGGCAGACACCAACAATATGCTTATCCAACAGCCGTCGGGGTCGATCAAGCTGACCAATGTGTCGCTTGTGCGTATGCGCAAAGGCAAGAAGCGGTTCGAGATTGCATGCTACCAGAATAAAGTCGTGGACTGGAGGAAAGGAGTGTAAGTACAGTCGCATCGCACCGGAGATATCATGCTAACTGGGGGCGCCAGCGAAAAGGACCTCGATGAAGTTCTGCAAATTCCTCAGGTCTTCATTAATGTATCAAAGGGCCAGGTGGCCAACAATGAGGAGCTGAAAGCGGCGTTTGGAACGACCAGCCAGGACGAGATCATCCTGCAAATCCTCAAGAAGGGCGAGCTACAAGTCGGCAATAAAGAGCGACAGGCCAAGGCCGACCAGGCCAAGGCCGAGGTACTGCACATTGTTGCCGACAAATGTATCAACCCGACGAACAAGCGACCGTACCCTGCCTCGATCATCGAGAAGACTCTTCACGAGCTGGCGTTCAATGTCAATGCCAACAAGCCGCCCAAGACGCAGGCGCTCGAGGCGATCAAGCTGCTTGTTTCCAAGCAGGTGATTCCAATTGCGCGAGCGCGGATGAAGGTGCGGGTGACTGCGCCGTCGAAGGAGGCCAAGAAGTACTCCGATAAAGTCAAGGCGCTGACGGTAGAGCTCGACGACGAGGACTGGTCCGAGGAGTGGGAACTGATTGCGTTTATTGACCCGGGAAGTTTCAAGCAGCTCGATGAGTTGGTGCGAAACGAGGGCAAGGGCAAGGCCAGTGTTGAGTTGTTGGAGACTGCAGTCATCCAGGAAGGTGACCAGGCGTTGTAGGATAAAAATTTCTAACTAGATTTCACGAATTTATTGCGTTGGCTATACAGTATTGGTTATGATATTGTAGTTTGTAACTGAAATGACTACTACTGTACCAGCATATAACTGATTTTAATAGCTTGTAACTGAAATGACTATCTACCAGCTATAACTGATGTTAGTGTAGCTTGTGACTGAAATGGAACTTGAGTCATTGTAATAATGCGCTTATAGTACTTACTGATTTGCAGTTGTGGCTGGTATGGCATTGGTGTACCTGAAAACAACTAACACGGCCGTACAATGAGGATACGATTATATGATAGGATAGGATTATATGATGAGGATTATAATACGATTGTACAACAAGCACTCTATGATACACTATATGGCAGTGTCTAATAAGGAAAGCGCCGAGAATTCAATGATCTACCACACTCGACACAATTGCACTAGTCGCACTACCTCAAGCAGCTCTTTTCGATGGTCCTGCGTAATCTCTTCACCCGGCCGCGGCCCCAGGCCCGGCCCAAATGCTACCATAACCTTGCGCTTCTCCTGAGGCGCCTGTCTAGACACCAGCGATGCTACAATGGCCGCGTACAGCTTCCCAGCAACGTCTCGGTCGCCCCCGCCCCCTACCAGCGGCATTGGCGTCAAATGAGGCAGCGGAGTAAGCATATCATGGCCCAAATCCTCCTCATCTCCTCCAATTGTATGCACACTGGGCACTGTCGACGCCAGCAGCGGTACTACAAACATGCGCCCAAGCTTCCCGCCAGTGTAAATCATAACGTTAATCTGGTCCTCGGTGGCGATCGCCACAGCGTCAAACACCTTGCCGCCTACCCCGCCCGAGGCCGACTTGTTCGGAGACAGAAACTTTTGCTCCTCGCTCATCTTCACTAACGTCCAGTTTGAGCGCCCGTTCGTTAGGTGAAGGTGAGTTAAGTCGAAATTAAGTTGACTAGTCATCTCGCACAGCCGCACGCCCCTAAGCCCTTCGCAGGGGACACGACACCAGGACCCTTTCCATTAAACGATGAGCAGCAGATACTCTGCACAGGGCCAACAGCGGGACCGCAGACAGCTATTTGGCCCCAACTACGGGCGGGGCACTCCACCGACGCCGAACCCGGCTAGCGGGCTGGGTACGCCGTACCGGGCAGCGACACCAAACTCAAAAGGACAGTACTCGAGCCAGGTGCTGTCGGACATGGAGTCGCAGAACGACCAGCAGATGGAGGGGCTGAGCGCGAAGATCAAGCTTCTCAAGGAGGTCAGCGTAGACATTGGCGAGCGGGTGCGTAGCGACAACAAGTTCCTCCAGGAGATGGAGGACGCGTTTGAAAAGACCGGGCACCGTCTCAAGGGCACCTACACGCGGATGATGGCAATGGCCAAGCGGTCTGGTCTGGGATGGAGAGCGTGGCTGGCTCTTTTTGCATTGGTGTTTTTTGCATTCTTCTTCGTCTGGTGGCGGTAGTCTTGTTATTCGTTGTCGCCAGCGGATGTATATTTAAAACGTCGATAATGACTTTATGAACCCAAGGACAATGTCTCTTTTAATATACTAATTGATATCAACTATTCCCCTTTTCAATCAAGAGTTTTTCTGCTTTTCAATCAAGGACTCTTTTGGGTCCCTTATTAGTATTCTACACAGACCGTGGCAAAGTGCTGTAGCATGGCTTGTCTACCACTTGCAAGTCTTGGTTAGCAATTGCGCAAACTTTTCCAAGTACTCCTGATCCGTCTCGTCAAACCCATTGAGTGCCAAGCAGTCAATGTCAATGACCCCGCGCACGGTTCCGTCAGCCTCCACAATAGGGACTACGATCTCGCTCTTGGTCTCCCCATCACACGCAATATGCCCCGGGAACTTGTCAACCTCAGGGACCAGCTGGGTCTTTTTCGACTCTGCAGCGACCCCACACACGCCCGACCCGATTTTAATAGTCTGGCAAGCGACCTTGCCCTGGAAGGGTCCAAGAATGAGTTGACCGTCCACGGCAGGGTCCTGGACGTAGAAACCAGCCCAGTTGACCTGTGAGCCCAAAGACTCGTACATGTGCCATAGTAGCGAGGCAATGTTAGCGGTGTTGGCAACCCAATTTGACTGGTCGCAGAGAGCTTCGGCGCTCATCAGAGCCTGTTCATAGGCCTCTTTCTTCGACTGCTCGCCAAAAGAAGTGTAATCAGCGTGGTGCTATGGCCAGATTAGCATTTATCCGCCAAATAATTAATGTTCCTCACCATTTGTAACGATCCGATTAAAGTTTGTCGCTGATCGGTGATGGTCATCGGAACTACATATTTCTGCACCGCCGCACAATTCTTGGTGGCTGATTACTTTTGATATCTCGTGCTTATGTACTTATCATAGTTCTTTTAATTTTATATAAAGGAATTGAATTCATCAGATCCTAGAACCCGCCAAAGAGGTATTGATACCGGAACGGGTGTTTTGATTTCGGAGTTTATCAGCACCGCCATTGAGTATCGCTACCAGAAAAGGTTGACGACTTGAAGGTACCATATATTTGCCCAAATTGTACGCCAGGGCATTTGAGACTGTCTTTGATATGAGTTTCGACACAAGCGGTAGGCTCCCCCATGCACATGGTACTATGGTACAACTGTAGTACAAAATAGTCAAGCAAGCAATGGTATGGCCAGGGCCTCTGAGCAATCGATGGAGTCGAGAACGAGCACCTAGTCCATTCCCTGGTATTTCTTTCGAAATGGCAATTCCACACGGAATCAGATATAAGATGTGCTTTCATCCGGCACATTTAAGATCTTCAGAACCGCAACACTATGACCCCATGGTTCCATGTCGGCACGAGTGATGTTACGAAGCGATCTCTCTCTATAATAACCCGGTACATTGCATTCGCAAAGTTATTTTCCGTACCATGAAATGTCTGCGTCAGCTACGGTAGCACTTATCAGTCCACTTTTCTTACTACCGGCCGGTACTGGTAACGGCAAAAAAATGCTATAATAGCTCAATTAGCCAGTCCATTTTTCGCGTGTAGTCGATACAAATTGCTTCTACGTTGAAATGCAAAGAGAAATTATTGAAAAAAATCGGTGTAAGGTTGTTAAATCACCTGGTGGTGGGCGAATATCTCAGGCAGAGTACCACCGTGATAGCAGTATCGAATAAACGTAAAAAGAACATGCAATTGGAGAGGTCAGCAAAGATCCAAAAGCATTGAATTACCGGAAAAAAATCTATAGTGAAGTTAAATTAAAGATATTAAAAGAAGATGGGGACGTGTGATGTCTGCCAATCATTGACTTTGTCGAGCACTTTAGCTAATACTGTAGCTCATTTTTTGCCTCTATCACCGATCGAGATGGCCTGTAAAGTTGCCGGTTCGGTAGTCCAAGTGCACAAAAGCACGCTCGACAAACGGCAGTGTCTCCAGGGCATACTGCAGCGCCTCTCCAATGTCGTGCGAGTCCTTTAAACTCAAATCACCGTCGAGCACCAAGTCGACTTCAACCATTATACGGTCGCCCGTGTGGTAGGCATTGAGCGACGTGATCTGGCGGATCGAGTCGGCGAAGCGCATACACGTGTATAGAATAACCTGACGGTCTTCAGTGCTGGCCGCCGTGCCAGTGAGGTTGTCGATATGCTCCAGCGCAGTGAGCCCCCACGAGTATATTACATAGCACGAGAGCACCAGGGCACCGAGCGGATCAAACCACCAGATTCGCAGCCAGTGCCCGACGAGCGGGAAAAGCATGGAGAAAAAGTTGAACACAATATCCGTCATGGCGTCCTGTGCCAGAGCCTGAATAGCGCTCGACTTCATGGTCCGGCACCACAGCCAACACACGACCTTGGCTACAATGGTGAACGTCATAATGGCTATTGACCACACGCCGAGCTCTACAAGCGGCGCATTTCCGCTCCACAGCTTCTGGACCGCCTCATTGGCTATCTGGAGGAACGACACGATCATCAGCACCGAAAACACCAGCACGCCAATTGGCTCAAGTCGGTTGCGCCCAACTGGGTACAAGTGCTTGGTCTTCCAGTCCCGCTGGCCCACAAGTCGCGTCGAGAGCCAGATAATGAGAGTCGACAGAAAGTCAAGCACCGAGTCTACCAGGGATGCCAGCACGGAAAGCGAGTTGGTCAAAAGTGCAACAATCACCTTACCCACCAAAAGCACAAAATTGACAAAGAAGTTCACATAGATGGCAAACATCACCACGGATCCCTCCTCCTGGCGGTTCTTACTGATGAGAGGAGACCCCTCTGTGTCAATGTTCGCCGGAGCGCCCTGCCGCTGGTCTACGGGCGCATGAATCTCCCGCAGGTCCTCGCCGTACACCCTCAACATCGACACTGAGATTCCCGAGTCCAGCAGCGCATCAATCTCCATGTACCGGTCGAGCAGCTCATTCTGGCGCTCGTAGTACCGCCGCGTGGGGCGCCGGCGCATCAGCTCCATCTCCGAGTCGGGCTTCTTTAGCGAGTTCCAGTCCGCCAGCGGCTCGCTGCGCCCGATAAGGTGGTACGGCCGCATCTCCTGGAGGTTTTCAAACCGCAGGCTGAATGTCTCCTCAATATCTCGCGGCGACGCCTGCTGCTGGTACTGGAGCACTGTGTGAAGGTTGTGGCTGTGGCTTGTCGAGGCACCCCCCGACAGGGGAGAGCTAGCGTGAGTCGTAAAAGTGTCGTAGAACGACGGCGACTGCCTGAACGGCATAGGTCTAGCATCGACGGACCCCTGGCTGGCTGTCAGCCCTCCGTTGGTCGCGCTTTTGTCTTCCCGGTCCATTTCGAGTAGGTTGTTCGCCGAAGTAAATTTTCGAGGGGCCGGCATAGCCAGCCCCGGGCTCTCCTCGTCGCTCATGGCAGTCCAAGGAAGTAAAGAGTGCACCGCTCACTTTCCTGCCTGGCAAAGTGAAAAGTTTGCGCTAATCGGGCCCTATAGCAATCGCTGCTATTCTGGCTTCCTTTTACCCCGGTCATGTGACTTTTTCAGCCGCTCTCTCTGCATCGCCGATCCGTTCCTGCATCGATAAGCTCTGTGGTACGCGTTGCAATACGACTAGTGTCATAGCGCGATAAGCACGATAAGTGATTTGAGGGGGACTGGGCTCTGGAGCTCCGTATATATCAGACCAATTCCTGCCATGGTGGTGTTGCCAATTATATTTATCACCGTAACAAATGTTCCCATCGGCTACCTTGCTCCTTCGTTGCTATACAATACTTTGCCGTTTAATATAGCAACTGCATTGCAATTCGACAGCCGTTGCAAATAACCCATCTTGGGGGATATTGAACAAAATACTAGCTTCCAAGTCTCTCTTGTTGATCTATGAAAGTGTTGGTCTTGGGGAGCGCAGTGATTGTAGTTGCGCTGTAACAAATACCCCACTACCCATTACGCTCGCCGGATCGTGTTTCTCAATACCGTACTATGTAGCAAATGTAATAAAGTGAATATCCGCGTCTATTCAACTGCTATAATGTAGCTCATATCCATCCAAGTACTGTAGTGCGGTGCTCGGATAGTTTCTGAAGCGTATAAAGTACACTGTTGTTTGAGTTGAGGTTTACTGGGAGTGTCGACATTACTTGCATACCGGTACTTGACAATAATGAGAAGCATTGATATGAAACTGATAGTACATTGGATTTATGCCGAATTTTATCACTCCAAAAGGGGATCCAGGACCGAATATTATGCATCCACACCGTTACGACGGGTACGTGTACTGTACCTGGTGATGCGGTATTCGTTACTTCTTCCTGCAATAGAGGACAGAATTGAGCATATCAATATATTAAATAGAAAAAAAAAACAACATAATCAAATAGGGAGCATCCATTTCTAAGAATCCCCCTCTAATAGTAAACGGGGGTCAAGTACCCGGGTAAAGGGGTATTAGCCAAATTGTCTATCAGCCTCGGTGCAGTGGCCGCCCGGAGAACCATTGGAGTTGTCGAGGGAGAAGCAGACGAACGCAGCGTCGACGACCATACTCAGAGTGCCTTCGGTGGCCCCGAGGACAAACCAGCCAATACACGCCGCGAGAAGCCCGACAACGTACCCGTAGAGGCTACCGCCGTTGGTATAGCGTGCCGCATGGACCCACGACACAAGCCCGACGGTGAATGCAGTGAGCCAGCGCCCGGCACTGAGAATGAGCTTGGAGAGGCGGTACGCCGTCCACGAGCGCTGGGCGTCGACAAACCGCAGCGCTGCTACTGCACGCGCCGAGTCTAGTAGCGGCTGCGAGTTGACTACCGCATTAGTGAGCGTCAGCGGATCCGTCAGCGACAGCGCCGGGGCCGACACAAGGTTGTAGATTGCAATCTGTAAAAGACTGACGACCCGCCGGGGCAGTACTATGAGCGGAAGCCGTGCCAGCAGACACACAAGCGATGAGAGGCAGATTGTGCCGAACTGGACCGAGGTCGCGTATTGTAGGCCGGCTCTGACCACGTCCTTAGGGGCTGCCGGAGGCATCTCGTGCCGATGAAAGTACCACTGCGAGATAGTTGCCGCGACAGTGGCCCGGGTGATGCCTGAAACAACTCCCCACGTCCATAGATACACGAGGAAGAAGGTAGACCCGAAGAACCACGACACAGGGTCGAGCACCCACGACTTTCCAAGGACGTGGCCCTGGAGGAACACGCGCGTAAACAGGCTTGTCCAAACGACCGAAAACAAGAGGAACGCCACCCCCATAGCAGCGCCTAGCGCCAGCAGCGGCCGATTCTCGGACACAATGGCGCATGCAAGTCGAACGACCCCGAGGCTGCGGTCGAGCGCATGGCGGCCCCGGTAGAGCGCAAAGGCCCACACGCCAGCGAGGATAAGCGGCAGGAAGCTGAACCAGCGCATGGCGCGGTCCTGGGACCCGTAGCCGCCGTCCGGGGTGCGGTACGACATGACAGTAGGGTAGACGCTGAGCGCCACCAGGCCCACTGGAACAGATATTATCAGCGAGTAGACGAGTGCTGTGGCCCATCGCCGCATAACAACGACCCATGCAACCGACACCGCCGCTGAGAAGAGCACTGCGGCAGTCAGAGTAGGCCCGGAGGATTTGAGCACGCTGTAAACGGTATCCCCGAGAGGCAGTGACTTTGGAGAAGTCCGCAACCAAATAAGGCCCGATGTGGCGAACAGCATGGCCACACAGAGCACGTAGACGCCGCCCCATGCCGAGTCGAATCTCGGTGCCTCGGCCGTCGGCAGGGCCACCTCTGGCGGGACGTATCCGTCGCCGATTGTGCTCTCCTCGTCGCGCGGGAAAAGGTCAATCGGCACGAAGGGCTTCGACTCTTCGACGACAAAGTCGCGCGGCGGTTCGTTGGCAAACTCTTCGTCGGTGTGATGTAGCGGCTCATGAGGCTCGTGCGGCTCACTCAGCCGCACTGATGACAGTGCCCCGTGCGTCTCCGACAGGGTCGATCCGCTCGACTCGACGGCCGGCATCGCTTCCTCTTCTTCGTCATCGCTTACTGCGGCCCGCGATCTAAAGGACGATACCCAGTTAGTGGCTCTGCGCGTGGAGTAGAGCGATGGTGGCGGACCCTCGTCCTCCTCGCCGTATTCAGCGGTTGAGTAAAAAAGCGGCGCTGACCCTTTCGAGCGCGCCTGCGACTGGGTCAGGAACTTTGAAGTGTCTGCTTCGTTAGCCGGTCCCCCCTGCAATGCGTACTTACATTCGGAAAACATGAGGCATTACTCGTTGTCTTCGTCTCCAAAGGCTTGTTTGCGATAAGCCCGGATGGATGACCCAAAGTCACTTGATTGGGACCAAAGCGCGCGCCCCGCATCACCAAAACGGCCGTTATCATGACCACGAGGAACGCAAGACGGATAGGGGTAAGGACAGTATGGTGCGGACATGGGACTTTATTGCAAAGATAGGTGAGTAGTTTCAGGCGGTTGATAGTGGAGTGCTAATATTTTGCAGTGATGATAGGCGACTCGTAAGTTTTATTTTTAGGGGCGACCGTTTAGTATATGGTGTCACTATAGGGTAGTAGGGCGTAGAGTTAACAGGGTAGGGCCTGTGGTAAGTCGTCTCTCACGATCAGACTCACAGACGACAGGTTCTCGGACGTGCATGATGTGACGATTGCGGCCGAGATCGGGTCGAAGATCATTGCCGTGGGAGACCCCGTCGAAGGAAAACAGCACTACATGAAGCTCCAGATCTGGGACACAGCGGGCCAGGAGCACTTCCGAGCGGTTACAAGGTCGTACTTCCGTAACGCGGCCGGTTGCATTCTCGTGTACGACGTTACGCGGCGGCAGACGCTCGAGAACGCTAAAATGTGGCTGCGCGACATCCGTGAGCTAGCCAACGACGACATTAGCATATGCCTTGTGGGAAACAAGAGCGACCTCGAGGCACAGCGGCAGGTTCCCACCGAGGAGGCGCGCCAATGGGCGGAGGAGAATGGCATTGAGCATTTTGTTGAGACGTCCGCAAAGACGGGACATCGTGTCGTAGAGGCATATACCGAGGTTGCCCAGCAGATCCACGCAAGCATTCTCCAGGGGCGGGTGGATCTAGCTGACAAGTCCCATGGAATCAAGGTCAACAGTGCCACCACCGGGTTCGTCAACCTCAATTCGCCAAAACAGCAGAGATCTTCGTGTTGTTAGCATAGAGTCGGTGCTGGTCTCCGGGTTAATAGAGTCTTCCTAATACATTGTCATAGTTCTACAAAGCTGTGCCATCATTCAATTAATTCATTCGTCCTATCCATTTTATGCCTCCGCTTGTGTAACAATATCTTGTACCGGTAATGGTACTCAATTACGGCACAATTGTAACAAGTTTACTAATTATCCTTGATAATCATACTCTCATCAGCACGCTGGGCCCACTCCGTCCAGCTGCCATCATAGACTTTAGCCTTCTTGTCAGAGATTTGGTTAATCGCGCTCTCGATGATACAAGCCGTAACTCCCGTGCCACACATCGCAATGGTCTCCTTGGAAGGATCAAACCGCTTGGACAGGACCTCCTTGAGCTGCTCCGGCGACAAAAAGCTCTTCTTCTCGTCCAGCAGATCCGTAAATGGCACTGAGTTGGCGCCCGGAACGTGCCCGCTGGAGATACCCGCTCGCGGCTCCGGAACAGACCCATCAAATCGCCCCGCAGGCCGAGCGTCAAGGATATTGTACTTGCTAAGCTTTCCTTGATCGCACGCAATCTCTCTCAACTGCTCATACGAAACAACCGCGTCCTCATCGACCCCTGGAGAAACGTAATTCGTCTTCTCAAACTCTGGAGGCTCTCCCGTCTCAATTGGCAGCCCCAGCGCCTTATAGGCCGGGAAGTTGTCCAGAAGCAGAGAATTGTGGTGGTTGAACACCCTCAGCATCCAGTGTGCTCTGGGCGCAGAGAAGTTGCCAATGGCATCGTACACGACCAGCAGATCATCGTTTCGGATGCCCAGACTGCTCATGGCAGCGTCAAAAGTCACCTTGTCCGGCAGCATGTGCGGATACTGCGAATTGGCGTCTTTGATGCCGTCAATATCAAAGAATCTCGCGCCAGGAATTCGCTCTGTAAGGTAGCACTCGTATCCAGACTTGCCGTTGGACTGTACGGCTGGGTTGAGGAACCAACTGCCGTCAAGGGGCACAACCCGCACAGCCGTCACATCTTTAACGAGCTGCGTGAACTGTTGGGGCGAAATTGGCCGTCGAGCCTTGATCAAATCGAATGCCAGGCCTTTGAGAATCGACATTATTCGTACTATGCGGTAGTGAAGTGGATGTGTGCGGTACGGGGTATACAGTACGGTAGTCGAAGTCCGTGCATAATCCCCGACCCCTCCGGATTTACTACCCCGGGTATCTGGTACCGAGAGAACGCGAGCTTATATTTTCAGCGCACATAAGGTACATTACACTTGCCCTGGAAATAGAATTCTACGTGTCTCCTAGACTGAGCGATTATTATGATCTTTGGAATTATCATTCAAGGGTGTATTACCTTTACCGTAAATGTTAAGCCTCTCAAATGATTGGTACATGTAGTCTCAATTGCACACCCATTACGAATGTAGCTATCTAGAAAACCATTCATAGTAATATTGCCCGGTAGACAATTGAGTGTCATAGCTTGAAGCGGGAGCTCGGCATATTCCTCCTAACCAATGGAAATTTTTGCCAATCACCCACAGCTTCTTCGCTGACTATAGTTATTTGTCGAGCAGTTCGCGGGGGATTATTTTGGATACTCTTTTAAGTCAAGAAGTTCAACACTACCAGTGCTATGTCGGCGTGGACGTGTTGTACCGCGAAAAACAATTTCGCGAATACACGATGGTTTGTGGTGACAGCAGTTACGAACTATTCCGTCATGCACGAAAACAGCCTCACGGCAAAAATCGCGTGGATATGGCTGTATCCATTCATATTTTTCTTCGACTAGATGGGCCGGATTGAAACACCTCTTGTACATGCACAAATGCCTGACTTGCTTCTTTTTTCTGCATACTCGCCCTTTAGACAAGAAAGCCAGGTAATGGAGTAAGTACTCCTTTTTGACCCCATCTACAATTTGAAGCACTAATCCATAGCCGTCTGCACTCAGATTGCCAGTGTAGAGCCAGCAGCCCAGCATATTGCATGTGCAGCTGGTGGAACGCATTTCGTCTACTAGAGTCCTAGCTCTGGCCTTTCCAAACTTGTTATGCATTTCTTTAAAAGCAACACTAACGCATCGGCCATTAAGGCCTTCTCGTCTTCTGGGCGGCATTGTCACGACTCAATGAGGAGAGAACAAATCCTCATCGAAAAGAAATTCAATATTACCGGTACCTGGAATAATAAGATTCATAAGGTTTCATTATAATAGACCCTGCTATGGTCAAAGAGGTCTAAATTAGGAATTACAGTATCATGGAGCAGGTTTTTAAAAAATCAATGTGATGGAAAGGTTTCTTCAGCGAACTGCCCCAGAGAAACTGATGTTGCACCATCGCTTGTTTTGAGGATATAGGTTATCAAAAGAGGGCCAGCGAAAGAGATACAAAATACCGTAGAACATGGTGACTTCAATGTTAGCTGGACACAATTTATTGATGAATCAGACACTCTGACGAGGGCAGCACTTGAATGACTTCTGTCTAAACTCTTCTTAATGCTAGATAATGCCGTACTGGTAATCTGGCTAAATAAGAACTGAATATTTTCTCAGAGGATTAAACTGCAAGCATTCCCTGGCCCTAGGAACATCTATGATGTAAGTTCCGTCTACGTCTCCGCCAGGAATTGCCCAAGAACGCTCCCAGAACTGAAAATCTCCCAGAGCGGGTTGTATAACCACTCGGGACAGTTTTGGAGCTATACAAAGGAATTTAGCCAAGAGGTTATCCCTAAAACGGAGCAAACAAAATCCCCCGTTAGCCTGTCGAGATACCCCATAGATATCTAAATGCAACTGCTCCAATTCTGGTAATGAAGCTGAAAATTGTTGGGTATCAGCTAAACCATCACCAGAGGTATAAATAGGCAATCTTAGTTGCTTCAGATACAATATACCATCGATAAGCTTACTAGCATCACACTCTTCACAGTCTTCATCTGGTCTACACCGGATATCAAGGTCTTCCAGGTATTCTCTAACCTGGAGTATCTTTCTGACTAGTTCGTTGGAAACAGTTGCACCAAAATAATGAAAAGCCTTGAGCCGCGAGCCAATCCCAGTTTCTATCGTCTCAATTAGAGTGTCATCATCACCACCCACGAATAAGTGATCGTCATATACTCTAAAGTCCGACAGATAAAGGCGCTCTACGCCACAAGGAATAAAGATTTTTTGGCTCGGTAAAAACCAGCCTCGATTGAATATGCGAAGATGCTTAACTGTTTCTGGTATCCAATGCGATCGAAATACGGATTTACAAGCCAGGTTGATGGACAGAGAAACTAGACCTAGCTCCGACCCAATTGAAGGGAAATCTGACCATCTAATATGACTCTTGTCCTTTGTCCAAATTGGCAATGTATGAAAGAAAGTTCCGTCTCCCTCGTCGTGGAGGTGAAGTTCTGCTATCTTCATGCCGCTGATGTCAATGCAGGCAGTATGATCTCGGTCGTTATGCATGTCAAAGCCGATAGAAAACTCAACACGCTCTTTCCATCTATCCAAAAGTTTCTGGAATGCTCGCAATTTCTCGTTACACTGGCTAAGCTTGCAACTTACCCGGACTTTTTCCACCCGCTCAAATAGACCAGCCATCAGCTCAAACAAGTCGGCATCTCCTCCTTTTTGATTATTATATGAATCGTCGTCATTGTACCGAATGTGCACTACAGTGGTATAGTTTATTATCGCCTTGCGAGACTTTTCATCCAAGTCATGCACCTGCTGGTATGTGAGCGCTTGATACTCATCTCGAAGGTCATGCTCAGTTCTCTGTTCCTGCGAGCAGTCGAACATGAGCCAATCCGCTCCATTAGTTGCGGTTTTAGAGCATGGTACAACCGCAACCTGAGCCCATACTAGCCTATGGCATAGAATGTTCCATTTCATCGATATAAGCCTGAGTCTACGCCAACCAACTAGATCCAAATTGCTAAGAATGGTGCAGATAATTTCCGAAGGGAGGCAATCTAGGCTGCGTCTTTTACTCATAGCGAAAGGATTTGAAGGCATGTGGTAACACATTGCAGCAGGCAACTTATTTTATAAACGGGGTATTTTTTCAGGATCTGTATTATATTACCGGTATAAATTTATACTTTGATAAAATTCTCGGAGATTAATTTAATTGGAAAGTTATCCCATGACTTCAGGTACTGTAAAAAAAGTAGGTTGCCAGCTAGGTTGAGCAAGAAGTCAAACGAGAATCAAAGGATTTGAAAGACTACCTCCGATCACTTTTTCTCAATCGATCATTTTCATTCAATCTCTTGCGCCATGCCGCCCATAAAACTCATTCGACACGATGATACCTATGGCGAGGGCCGCTTTGTTGTCCCCGAAATCATTGGAATACATAATAAATTTGGAATTGACAGAGCTAGAGCCCTGATTAGCGAACTGCGTTCTTCCAGCTGCGTGTACAATGTGTTTGGTTGCTGGATTCACACTGACAAGCATGGTCGAAAGAATGGCGTAACGGTCCAAACTGTTGATGGTATTGAAAGAGAATACTTAGTCTCTTACCTTGCTTTTCTTTCTAAAGGGCAGATCTGTGAAAAAGGAAACCGTGTGGAGCATCTCTGTGACTACGGAGCGTGCTTCAATCCAGCACATTTAGTCCAAGTACGCCATTCTTGTAGGGATCCGGAACCGCGTTTTCAATGCTTGGGCCCAAATTGCCAGTATAATAACCGAATTTATAATGAGTGTTCCCATGATCCGCCTTGTATTCGCAGAGCTAGATTCTGGGGCCCTAGACGCCCACGCCGGTATAGTACGGGCAGCATTGTGGTTCGCGACTTGAAGTGATTATGTATCAATCGCAGTACGCTTGTTCATTATCATTGTCTAGTAAGGGACTAGGTTATCTTGATGAATCTTCAGGTACTAAAGAGTACATGAAGCCACTTTTCGCATATATATCAGATAAAGTCTTTTCTCGATAGTTAAGTAAAATCAGTCCTTGGTGATGAGCTCTGGCGTAGCACGCTTAGCCCACTCACCCCAGCTGCCGTCGTAAATCTTCAACTTCTGATTTGGATGCAGTTGGTAAAGGGCGGCTTCAACAATACAAGCCGTAAGACCAGAGCCACAGTAAAGTACAGTAGGCTTGCTAGAGTCGTACTTCTCAAATACCCCGGACAGCTTGTCCTTTGGAAGAATATGGCTATTCACAGGGTCGAGAACTGCGCCAAACGGCACCGAGTAAGAGCCTGGAACATGTCCATTCTTCCATCCCATCGCTGGCCGGGCATCAATGATGTTGTACCTGCTGTACTCCTCAGGGTTGCTAGCGATCTTAGCCAGCTCATCAAAGTCCATGTAAATATCAACATCGATTGGAGCGCTGGAATGGTAGTCACTCTTCTCATACGTCGCTGGTGGGCCCGTTTCCAGCCCAAAATTGCCATTGACATAGTCGGGGAAGGTCTCCAGGACAAGCACCCTGTCGTGGCCAAAGTACCTCAACATCCAGGCCGCCCGAGGAGCCGAGATATTGCCGAGCGCGTCATATGCCACCACCAGGTCGCCAGGAAGGATTCCGAGGTCGCTCATGGCAGCATCGAACTGCTTTTGGGTGGGTACCATCCGCGGGTAAGGCGACTCCTTGTCCTTGATCTCATCCATATCAAAGAACCGGGCATTGGGGATTCGTGGCCGCTCAAGGTACCATTGCTTTCCTGATTGGCCGTTGGACTGGCTGGCGGGGTCACGGAAGAAGGTAGCATCAATGGTCACCACCGGCTTGGGGTATTCTTTAATGAGCTCAAGATACTCCTCAGGGGTAATTGGAAGTTTTTCTTTGATATATCTCTCAACGTCAATCATCTTTGACGGTCTGTGAAGTGTACAAGGGAGAGAAAAAGGGGAGATTGGCAAGTCTGGGGATGTTTCTGAGATGTCGGCGTTTGCCAATCGCCGTGTCCCAGTGTACGCCATAGACGGTCGAGTTTACGTTTGAGACCGGCATGGTGGACCTGCTGAGTGGTTTGGTTGCTCTATAGTGCTGTACTCAAGTTATATATATAGTGCTGTACTCTGTGCAAGTTATATATAAGATAGGAGAATGACGAATAGATGGTTATAGTTCCATTGAAGATTACATTACTCAGGTACAGGAGATACTTCTCATAAATAAGCGTATTGGTATAGCAACACTTGATTTTGATTTTTGGCATCATCGCTTTCGAAGGCCCTCGGCGGACGGCCGGTCATTATTATTATCGTTCACTGCTTCGGAGCTGGCCTCAGGCAAAGCAGGCAAATGGGCGCCAGTGGTCAGCACCGGCGACCGTTCTATCATTTGTTCAGTTGGCGGCCCATTTGGCGCCTGTTCACTTTGCTCGTGTTCGGATTGCGGGCGGTCGCTTCCGGAGACTGCAGTCTTGATAAACTTCAAGAACCGGTCCCCGTACTCCTGAGCAGGCACGGCCGATATAGTCGGCCGAGAGTGCGACAGCCCTTTCCAAAACGTCTCGACGCGCTTGAAAAACGTGTATGGAGTGAGGCAGTCGATGACCCCGAGATAGTATATCTCGCTGAGGTCCTCGTTATTCTCGTCGGTAGCTCTAAACCCGCCGCTGTCGGCGTAAAAGGTAAAGTCCCGTTTCCTAAAATCAGTTAGCCAAAAGAAGTCCTGCAGAAGAATGGGGCGGTGTATACATACAAGTAGTCGTCAAAGGCAAAGTCAATGCCGCTGAGGGCGGTCGGCGATGCCGAATTGATGGCCTTTCGAAGCTCTGTCACCTTTGTCTTGGTCATATTCGCGTCCGGGTCGAACACGGACAGGGTCGAGTCGCGAATGTTCTCCGTATTCCCCTTGGTCAGGTCGTGAATGCCAATGAGGAGCGAATAGTCCATAATGTTAAGCCGCTTGAGCAGCGCCACGTCGATCTCGAGCTGGCGAATGAACTCGGCACGCTTGCGGGGCCCGAGGCGGATCTTCTCCTTGTGCTTGAGCCAATTGAGGTCCTTATAAACCCTGGACTTTTGCAGCGCTCCGTCGGTGGGCTCGGGCAGCAGCCGGCCCAGCGTCGAGCCCTTGAGGTCGTACGTGCGGTGAATGTCGCGGTGCGGCGGGAACAGGTTGTTCATGACGATGAAGTGGATCTTGCGGCCAAACGGCAGCTTGACGCGGTGCAGCCCGTAAAACTGCGAGATGAGCGTGTTGGGGTTGTTCTTGACGTGCAGATAGTAGTCCTTGAGGATCTTGCGCAGCATCTTGTGCTCCGAGTGGTGGATCGTCTTGATGATGAACCGGTAGTCGCGCGAAAAGTAGAAGAAGGACCCCGACTTGCCCGGAGACCCCAGCTCGGAGACAATGTACTTGGAGGTGAGCGACACGAGGTAGTCGGCCGGGTCGAGCCTGAACATCTCGCGCAGGTGGCGGAACACCCACGGCGCGTAGTCCTTGAACTTGAAGTCGTACTTTGCGCTCGGGGTAAGCTCGTTGCCGCTAATGTCAAACGCCAGCTTGTGTTTGGCCTTGAAGTCGGCGTCGCACAGCTCGTGGTTCACCTTGGCGTTGCACCGCGACACGGAGACGCGAATGCCCGTCAGCATGTTGTACGCGGTGACAAAGTTGACATGCCCTTCGGACACCTTGGTGCCCACGAGCACGCGCTCGTCCTCGAGGAACTCGCGCTTGCGGCGCCGGTTTTCTCTCTGGGCGATGATGGCCTCGCGCAGGCGCTCAATGTCGTGTGCCGACGGGCTCTGGTCGTCCAGTTGCGCCGACCCGGAGGGGAGGCGCTGTCCGAGGAGGCTGCGCCGCCGCGAGAAGGAGAAGGAGGTGCGACGTGATGAGAGCACTGCGCTTGTCGTCGACACGCGGTGTAGCGAATTGCGGTGGGAGGAGGACCCCGACCGTTGCGACGACATTGAGCTGCGATTGCCCGTTTGTTGCAGGTGCAGGTACACGTTTTGGTGGGCGTCGCTGGCCGACTTTTGCGGCTGCGGCGGCGGCATGATTTTGCGCGGAATGGCCGAAGTCGAGCTCGACCGAGGGACTCCGTCGCCAATCTCCACCGCCTTGTTACGCTCTTCCATTTTGTTGCGCGCTTCTTGGGGCACTTCGTGGGTTTCAACATTGTTACCAGTATTGTAACCAGAGTTGTTGCCAGAGTTGTTCCCAACGTTGTAACCAGTATTGTTGCCAGAGTTGTTGCTAACGTTGTTCCCAACGTTGTTGCCAGCGTTGTTACCGGCACTGTACCCAAGATTGTTACCGAAATTGTTACGGCTGTCCAAGGTTAAATCTCCGCCGTTGCCAATATTGTTGTACTCGGAAATGGGCCCGTCCTGTACCAAAGTCTGCTGCGCAATGGCGTCTTGTAGCGACATTTGCTTGATAACGTCCTGCAGCGACATGCTCTGAAGCTGTGGGCCGTCCGGCGGGCCCGTGATGGTGCTGCACGACGCCCGGGACTCGTCTCTATCATAGCCCGCCGTGTCTACGCTGTCGGCATTGTCGACCGTCTTGGGGCTCTGCGCCCTGTCCACGTCCAGCTTGTAGGCCCGCGGCTCGAGGGTCGAAAAGGAGCCGTTGCGCGCTGCGGCGTTGTAGAACCGCTTGGGCTGGTGCTCGTCCACGCTGCCCTTGCGCGGCGGCATGGGCGCGTGGCACTCATTCACGTCCGACTCGACCGTCGTGGCCAGCGACGACATGGATCGCGCCGTCGACAGCGCCTGGAACTCCTCGTCCCCCGTCTCGTCCGAGGAAGAAGAGCTCGCCTGCGGGTACACGGTGTCCGGCTCAAATGCGCTCCGCTTCGTGGTCTGCTCTGGGTCAAAGTACAACCGCGGAGCCAACATGCCTACGGAGCAGCGCCTGGGAGCCTTGCAAAGAGCCCTGTTTACGCCTTTTGGTGCGTCTTGTAACAACTAAAGTCTATGTAAAGACCGCGGGGTGGCCTCGTCTACGCTGTCTGCCGCTTGCTCCCCCCGAGAGTGTGTCGTCCGTCGTCTCTCCTCGATTGTGCGGGGGGGATTGGTCGTCTCTAGTGCTGGAGAGGGTCCAATTGGGAATGCAACGATTTCTCGGTGGTCCCAAATTGTGATAAGGGGCGCTCCGCCGCCCAGCCGGCAGGCGAGCGCTGTTTTGCGTCCCTGCTGCAGCAAAAATGTGTTACCCGTCTCACATAGAGCCCAACCACCTCCCTGCCTGCTCAACGGGATACGCCATGGCCTGCGGCGTTGGCTCGTCTAAGACACAGCTGTCAAATGGCCCGACTGCGCTGTGAAACGCCGCCACCGCGGGCCGTCTCAGCGGTTTCATCAAAGGGCGTATGGCTGGCCCGCGTAGAGGGATTTTCATTGGTGCTTGTTGTACAATATTATACATGTTTCCGCCGGATCGGAACTTGCCGCATATGCGTGCCCTATCCACGGCATCGGCAGGACACAGTGCAATACGTAGAGAAGACGTAGAATGGCAGCGTGTTGGTCTACAGATATGAAGGTGCCTGCAGAGGTTATGTTTGCAGTGCCACCGTAGCTGGTTGGCCGTTGTATTCTTTTTTCATGTCAAGCTATATCTGAAACGCTGTCGCACTAAATCTCGATCCAAAACTAGGAGCCGAGGCTAGACATGGGTATTTACCGCCTGCCTTATCTGGATCTGCACTGTCGATATTAAGGAACTACTATTACTACGGTGCTATATCTTTGGTAGTGTGATACCATTATTAAGGGAGTTGATCTATATTACATGTAAGATGCGTCTTCTGTACTACTGTAATGGTACCGCGGTGGTTCTGTGACTAAATAAGGGAGCTGGGAAGAGATAGATCGGGGTTATTATATACCTATACTCTTGCCGCATACGGTAACTGGAGGGATCTCGGTTATAGCTTGGCAATAAATCAATTGCCCTATATGCGATTTGACCTCAACCGCGTAAGCATTATTACATAGTGTAAAAGGTACAATTGCCGAATGGTATGTCTCATACAAATGTGTAGAACAAAACCGTTGGTAAACAATATACGTCTTAGCTACCCCTGCGTTCAACATGCCCTTTGTATTTTATGGTACAACTATCCAAGTACAGGTACGGTTTAGTTTTTGTTTACATCAATTGGTCTCCCAGGGGTCCGGGGGTTTTCCCCCCAGCTACGGGGGTTTGGCTGGCCCCCAAGGACACTCCGACCGCGTGTCTCCAAACCCCATTTGCAATAAGCCAATCGACCTATGAAATGCATTTGAAAATATGTGTTACATTGTAACGGCCGGCCGGAATATTCACGTGCTCATTCGAGATTGGCGTGCAATTAATAATTGACGGATACAGCGAAGCAAATATATGTATTTCATAGATCAATTGGGTTCCCTGTTGCTCTCATTGGGGGGGTTTGGCCCCCAAAGGCACTTCAGAGTTGTACAGGTATGTAATTGACAGCTACAGAGAATCAAATATTCACAAATGCGTGTGCGATTCCCCGGACGATTGTCAATTGCAGGTCCAATACACTTGAAAGGACGTCCGGAGAGGTGTTACGGCGTAGTAAGATTCATAATTGTGCAAAGTAGGAGGTTTACTCAATGTAGTGCTTGAAGAAATCGCGCAGGTAGAAGAAGGACTTCTTGTAGTAACGCGTCTGCGTCTCGTAGTCGACATACTGGATGCCAAATCGCGAATTGTAACCGACAAACCACTCAAAATTGTCGTAAATGGACCACGCCAGGAAGCCCTTGAGAGGAACCTTGTCCTCGTTGACGAGCTTGAGCACTTCCCGCAGGTACGCGTGGTAGTACTCGACCCGCTCCGAGTCATATCGCGCCTCAGAAATGCTCAGATCCTGCTCGTTGTAGCCACTGGTGCCGACTTCAGCAATCACAATATCAGTGTTGAACTTGTTCCAGATCTGGAGAACGCCCTCGCGGAAGAATTGAGGCGTGTTTCGCAGCCACGGTGTGTCCTCACCAGACTTGGTTCCTCGCAACCAGTCACCTTCGACCTCGTCAACGAGCTCGGCGCACTCAGGCCACAGCGGGTGCTTGTCGTTGGCGGCACACGCAGCAACCCCGCCCTTTGGCGCCTTGACAGACTGCCCAGAGTACCCGTCCCACGCAAAGTGGTCCGCAGATCCAATAATAAGCTCCTTTTCCTCCTCAGTAAACTCCTTGAGACCCTTATCTCCAAAGGCTTCCTTGACAGATGCTGGGTATTCACCGTCCAAGTAGATTGGGTCGGTGAACCAGCCCTGGGCAAATTCCAGGTACCGTTCAGCTGCCTTCTTGTCCTCCTCAGACTCGGTAAGAGGAATGGCGGACCCAAACGAGTTCTTGAAGCTGATGGAGTGCTCGCCGTCTCGTCCAAACTTGTCCCGGAATGCCTTTACCGCCTTGGCGTGGGCCAAGTGGTAGTTGTGGATGCACTTGATATAAGTCTCGTCCGGCGAATTGCCAAACACTGGGACCTCCTTACTAGCAGTCTTATCCTCCGTAATCATCTTGAGATGAGTGCAGAACACCTGCGGCTCATTGAATGTGTACCACTTGTTGACCTTAGACCCGAGAGCATCAAACATTGTCACAGCATAGTCAACAAAGTCCTCCACGGCCCGCTCATCGACAAACCCACCGTACAGGTCCTGAAGTGCCTGTGGGTAGTCCCAGTGGAAAAGAGTAACAATCGGCTCAATGCCATTCTCAATGAGGTAGTCAACTTCATCAATATAGTGCTGCAGACCGGCTTCGTTGACTTGTCCCTTGCCGTATGGAAGCACACGCGACCAGGAGATGGAGAACGAGTACCGAGGAACGCCCATGGCCTTGAGCCGCTGGGTATCCTCCTTATAGAGATAGTAATGGTTACAGGCCACATCGCCGCTCTCATGATTCTTGATCATATCAGTTTTGTGTGCTAACGTATCCCACACAGACGGGCCTCGGCCCTCGTCTTTAGCTGCACCCTCGATCTGATACGATGAGCTGGCGACTCCCCACATGAAATCGCTCGGGAGAGTCAGCGGGTTCTCGAATGGAGGCATATTTGGTGGCGGAATCAGCTCCGAAGTAGGCACTGGTGCTGCCTCAGCGACAGTAGTGACTGGAGCAGTCTTGACATTGTACCCGCTCCATAGCTTTTCATAGTCACTCACGTCCTGAATTGGTTGTTGAGAAGCCAACAGACCCAGTACATAGGATAGAGGCTTCATTTTTAATAGTTTACTCGGACTCGGTTGTAGAAAAAATTGCAAGATTAGTCTTTTACTTCCTGTATATATATGCCCTCTATAGCCTCCACAGTTTATCCGTTTGTCTCAGCCGGTCCGCGGCAGCGTTACAATACAGCAGCCTTCGGGTCTACCAGCGATTAAATCCCCGCAAAATCTCCGTCGCACACGTCACTTGAGGCTCCGCTTATAACTGACAAGCGCAAACTGCTGGGAAGCGGCGTTTTGTCTAGCCTTTTCATATTCGGGCTCTTTACCGGTCCGATAGTACATTTTTGTGAATCGCAGAAATACGCGGCAAAACGGAGGTTTCGGCCCATCTCTACCCCGGACTCCGCTTCAAGTCGACAGAACATGTGGAGTAAAGAGACAGGAAAGTCTGTAACTCCCCTTTGACTAGACTATTCTAGGAAAATCCAGCGGACCTTGGCCCATTCTACAAGCTTTGTAACAATTCACTGTCATAAGCTCAATGGAAACTCTACCCGTACAGTGAAAGCAATTTTTTACCACAGTACCTAAATCCATGAGACGAAAACAGCAACCGCATTGCTCTAAATATAATAGCAGTACCGGTTTTCGAGAATGTTTATAAATCTGAGGAGTATTGTATATTGTTTATGATACGGTGGCCAGCCTTTGTAGATCCCCTGTAAGATGGGGTAGTAGAATTGCAGGTACCCCAGTCTATTAAAAATTTATCACTACCATTATTCGGTCCTATATCAAAGTCAACCGAGCTCCAAGTACCAGATGACAATTCAGAAAAGCGTAAGATGCAGCTGAAAAAATCACAACGTATTTCAATTGAGCGTTAGCTATTTCACTAGGGCAAAAAGAAGCGGCGTATTGCACGCATCGAAATATTCAGCATACCATGTAATATATCGCAAAAATATGCGGCGATTGCGGAGGCTCAAGTATGAACTAAATTTTGTTTCCCGAAAGATACGTCGTTAATGGTCGTTAGCGCTCTTAATAAACAGAGTCAGGCAGATGACAATGAAGTAACCCGCTGCAGACATGAAGAATAAAAGCTCAGGCTTCCTCTCCACCGTAAAGGAGTACAACTGAAGCCCAATGCTTTCAAAAGCAATGCTGGTGAGTCCGTCCAAAACTCCCTTGGCACCCAAAAACTCGCCAATCTGCTCTTTCGGAACCATATTGAGTAGTGCCGACTGGATAGTCGGCTTGGCAATGACCCCGGAGGTTGCCACAAACGACGAGGCGATCCACTCCGTCGTATTTTGCGCAATTCCATAGCCAGAGTACCCCAAAACTTCGAGGCAGTTGCCAAATCGAACAATAAAGATCTCACTCTTGGACACGCCAGTTCCACTCACGGTCTCGGCATAGATTTGCCTCAACAACCTCAACACTTGCGGTATTATGACGACAAGCAAAACGATTCTAGCGCTAGCTGTGGCAGATTCAAGATAGCCAATCTCCACAGTCGTCCAACCAAACTTCATCTGTGGATAGAGAACGGCAATACCCGCCCTACCGGCGATAATGAGCTCGTACAATAGATCAATGACCACAAGAACCATAATATTGCGCATGACAGTTGAAAATTGGTCGTGGGCAATATGGTAGATGCTCTTAAGCGGGTCGAAGATATTGAACTCATTAAACCATCGCTGGACAATCGGCCTCTCAATCCTCTGCCTCTGTTTTCTCTCGTACGCAGCGAGCGCATTGTCCACTGTTGTCGATGAAATGGACTCTGGAACAACGAATCGCAGCAAGCACAGGGCCAGAGCCTCAAGAACCAAACATCCGTAGAAAGTTGTCATCAGGCTACCGGTCGTTTGAACAAGACGACTGCTCAGGAATGGACCACTCGCCTTTCCAATCAATACACAAGCCTGGACGTATCCCATTGCCTTGGCACGTTCCCTAGGGCGAACACAGTCAGCCGCATAGCTCGACATCATGACCGTGATCAACACGTTGGTGCCAAACAGCCCAGTAATAATATAGGTAGCCATGATCGATTGATACCCAAATACGCTCCAGTACTTCATAAGAACCACCATGGACAATAAAGTCAGAATGTTACCAGCAAGGACAATGCCAAATACCGTCCTCCGGCCAATACGATCCGACATTTCTGAGATCCTTGGAAGCATGTAGAGCCCAATAATACCGCCAATTAAAGAGCAAAAAGCCGTATACTGCGATACAGCCGACTGGACATCTGCTTTCTGGCACCGCGGGTCTTGATCCGACAACGGCAGGCCATACTGATCACGGCAAACCAGCGTGATGGCCCAATTCATCCGCACGTTGTTTAACATGTACCTGGAGATCTCCGCGAGGGCATATAACGGGAGGATCATGTAGATGGAGGGCCTTTTGGTCCAGTGGACCTTCTCGAGTTGTTCGAACTCGTCTTCTCCGGCGACGAGCGGAGTTGTCTCCGAAGCCAACCCATCCAAACTCGCCATTTCTGTTCCCACGCCGATTCGTGAGCCATGTACAGTATATATAGGAATCCAGTCGACTGCAGGTCTGCTTGCATAGTTAGACGGCACTAAGCAGCCCGTCGGATGTTGGCCGATCCCGCCGGCCCCACGTTTTATCTCCACCATGGGCCTGCAAATGGCTATCAACTATACGGTCAGCTTCTAAATCCGCTAAAACGGCTATTCTACAGTAGAAATAATTGATTGTGGAGCCTACAGCGAAGACGGTCGGAAATAGCTAATGGAAACCTCTATTAAATTGTATTATGTATGGCGCATAAATATTACTGCTCCTGCTGCTCGTAGAATCGAACCTTTGGAACGTCCGACTCCTCAAGAGGAGTGACATTGACCAGAATCTCGTCGCCTGGGAAAATATCAAAGCCATTGTCCTGCCAATGGGCAGTCTTGCCTTCAAGGTAGAGCTCGACTCCCTTGGTTGGCTTGTTGGCAGTGAGCTTGACCTGGGTCGGCGAAACCTTGGTAACATTGACCTCTCGGCCGGGAAGGACCATATGCTTCAATGGCTGTGGCCAGTCACCAGCCCGAGCAAGCACCGTGCCGTCACTATCTACAATTCGGGCGTAGATAATAGAGAACTCCTCAATCTCCAGGTCCTCGTACACCTCAGTAGACTGATTGGCCAGCAGGGTGAACGGCTTGTCATCAAAGTCCTTGATAAGCTTTCCGGAAGTTGCCTCGTAGGTGGTCAGCTTGAGAGTGACTTCCTTTGGCTCCAAGAGGTTGCTAGCTCCCCACACATCGAATATATACTTCTTGTCCACAAGGTCATGTGGGGGACCGAGCGCTGGACCGGCAGGCAAAGTGGAAGCCTTGTCCTCTGGAGTGGTTCGGTAGACACCGACATTGATTGGAGCGGACTCTCGCTTGACAGCGTAGTAGGCGAGCTTGGCATTGCCAAAGAAGTCGCAGATAGCCCATGAGGTCACTGGCCAACAGTCATTGATCTGCCACACGAGGGCGCCAGCCACGTACTCCCGGCCTGGGCCCTTCCACTGCCGTCGCCAGCACCGGTAAGCGTAGGCCAGACACTCGGACTGCATGAGCTGAGTCGCGTAGATCCACTCCTCAAGGTCCATGGAGCGCACCCTCAGGTTCTCCATGACATAGAGAGCTAACCGCCGCTCAAAACCATCCGCCTTGTTGTGTGACTCCACAACCAAGCTCTGTGGGTACAGCTGTTTGTCGTCGGTGACAAACGACTTGATGGTCTCGATGCACGGGAAGGCCAACATGCCAAACTCGCTGACAAATCGCCCGCCGAGCTTGCCCCAGTTCTGGTACTTTTCCTGGGAGCCGTGCCAGACGTTCCACTGGTGGAGATCGCCGACAAGAGGATCAGAAGAAGTCTTGCCGCCCCAAGGAGAACCTGGATGGTATGGGACTCGACTCAATTCACCGACAATCTGCGGGAAGTCAGTCTCGTAGGCCTCCTTAGCAGGGAATTGGTCCTCAGTAAGCTTGCACTGCTCCATGACCTGGTAGTCCTCGTTGTTACCGGCATAGATGACAACGGAGCAGAAGTGCCGCAGACGCTTGACCTGCTCCCGGGCTTCTCGCCGCACGGAGTCAGCCATCTCCTTGTAGTACGGGTACTGGCCGCAGGCGAACATAAAGTCTTGCCATACGAGGAGGCCAACACGGTCGCACTCCTCGTAGAATACGTCCGGCTCATAGATGCCACCACCCCAAACTCGCACCATAACCTGGTTACAGTCGACAATTCGAGAGATCCACTTGGCGTAGTCCGCGTCGGTGATTGTGGTGAGGTAGTTATGAGCCGGGATCCAGTTAGAGCCGGTGCAGAAGACAGGCACGTTGTTGATTCGGAAGAAGAAAGACGTGCCCTCCTGGTCCTTGAGCGGCTCCTGGACAAGCTCAGCCCTCCGCACACCAAACTTCTTAGCAGCAGAGTCCGCCTCGGAGCCACTGGCAGCCTTGAGCGTTGCCTTGACCTCGTACCGCGGCTGAGAGCCGTACCCCACTGGGAACCACAGTTCTGGCTTGTCTAGAGAGAACTTAGCGCTGCCTTTGCCGCTGGAAACATCGACTGAGGCGCTGGCAACAGGCTCTCCGCGCGGAGAAACCAACTCCACCTCGGCAACGCCAGCATCACCAAGGGCCTCGACCTGGACTTCAATTGCAGCCTTGAGGTCGGCGCTCACGTCTACGTCCGCATACAATTCGGAAATTCGCGCTGAGTAGCTTTCAAGCCGAACTGGCCGGAACGGCCCGCAGGTCATGAGCACTGGGCCCCAGTCCCAGCCGTAGTGGTACTGGGCCTTTCGAACATAGACACGAGTACGGTCACCGTTGAATGCTTCACAGTGGCCGTACTTATCCGCCAGAGTGTGGCCGTGCTTGAGCGCGCTGGCAAAGTGTACCCGGAGGGTGTTTTTGCCCTCCTTGAGCTTGCCGCTGACGTTGACACGGTGGCTGTGGAACATATTGTCAGACTTGAGGATCTGTTCGCCATTGAGGCTTACGGACGCAATGGTGTCAAGGCCCTCGAAGACGAGGTCCTGGGAGTTGAGCGCCGAGTTTGGTCGGTAGTCGAACTCGCCCTCGTATTCCCAGTCGGCCTCGGCGACCCACTGGACCTGGCGCTCATTGCGGTCAACGAACGGGTCTGGAATCTGCTTGGCGGCCAGCAGATCGGTAAAGATCTCGGCCGTCTCACTGTCTGGGTCTGCGGGTGCATTGAACGCCGCTTCCCCGGCCTGTCGCCATTGCCAGTTCTTTACAGTCACAGCTTCCACGGACATTTTTTGTGTAGTGTATAATTGCATTCTATGATAATAATTTTTCTATAGAAAGGTGCCTTCTTCGCCATTAAATAGTGACTTCCCCACTATTTTCCACGTTGCAACCAGCTGTCGCTAGGGTGGTAGGGGGGTGGCATGGGGGCCACTTAATACTCCGTGGAAACCTCCGCCAGCCCTATTTCCCCGGATCACCATTGCGCGTCATTGCGTATACGCTATCAGCAATACGCTACAAGTGGTACAAGGTAAGCGGTACAATACAAACGGCCAGGAATACGGCATTTGGTAATAAATTAATGTTTTACGGCAGTTGCCCCGGACTAATGAGTGGAGATCTAGCGTATATAAGTACAGCAGTCCAACACCGGCACCACCAGTATAAATAATCCAACACCTTCCCCCATTCACCGTTCAACAAGGTGCCGCAGTCAGGCAAACAATTGCCGACTTCAGCAAGGCACCATAATCAACAACGCGCTGTTACTCAGGCAAACAGTTGCCAAGCTCCAATTACAAGCAACGTTAAAGAAGAACCAGTGTTAAAGATTCAATAAACATCTGCTAAGACTGACAATCACTGATGGCCTGCAAATAGAGAACCGTTACCCGCTCAGCGGTCAAGACCGCCAGTAAAGAATGGGGCTCATACAGTGATTACCCGGTCAATTTTGCCTCTCATGCAAAATGAACGTGCTAGCCAATTGTTGGCGAGCCGTTAAGTTGTCGGCTGCTCAACTGTTAGCAGTTTTTGATAGGGTTTGAAAGATTGCCATGGAATATGATGGATGGCGGCTAGTCTGAAGTGAGATAACCCATGTCGCGAGCATCAGAAAGATAAAGCTCGACCGCAGTACTTCTGGCGTCTCGGTAAACCCAGAACACCACCGCACCGTCTGAATACTCTGTCCAGTCCACTCCGCCCAACAAGGTCTTGACCTTGCCAAACAACTCCGGATTAAGCTCCTCGTCAGCCCACCACGCCAGCGCCCGCTTGCAAAATTCGTACTCCACCTGGTTGTACAGCTCCAACATGTAGCCCGCAGTCAGCACCTGGCACTGGCGCAGAATGGGCCATTTCGGGTGCATGTGCCCGCCGCATTTGAAAGTACTCTTGGCCATTCCGCTCATAAACTGCAGCAGCCCGGGCACGGGAACCAAACACATCTGCTTACCCGTGGTACTTGGGTAGTTAAGCGCACAGTTGTACAGCGCCAGAGTGGCCGTATTGTGCAGCACGTGGAGAATGACGGCCTCATTCGGCGCAATGAGCTCGTCCTTAACCACCGTGAGGTGCTTTGGAAGCTTCACCGGCCAGATGAGCAGCTCCGACTCGAGCTCGAGCAGTTTATACCGTCTGTGGCGCCACGCACGGGTCTTTGCATTGTCCTCCTTGAGCTCCTTGTCCTCGAGAAGGGGCTGTGGTTCGTGGATGATGTTGAGCACGTTGTACAGGGTATATGAGAGCAGCAGAAAGTGGTGCGCAAAAGTGTTATCGTCTATTGTCGCCACCAGCTCGTGGAAGCCGACCAGCAACTGCGGGTCCAGCAGAGGACGCGTGTTGTCGACCAGAGAGGTCCACGTGTCGACAGCCATTCCGCCAAGCAGCAAAGCAGCCCGTGAGGCGGTCGCCGACACAATGGGCATGGAGTTGATCTGCGCCATGAGCGTGCTGTGGAGCTCGGACGAGATCTTGGACCGCACGGCATGGATGAGAATCGACCCCAGAGTAACCTCGGTCCACTCGGACTCGCGCTCAATTAGGTAGTAGAACATCTCGTGGAGCAAGTCCCGCGTCGGATCGGTCATCGAGGCCTCTGGAGACGACACGGAGGCCAGCGATACGCAGCACCGCGTTAGTTTGCTAATGTTTTCGGGGCCGTCGAGGGCCGACTCGGGCAGAAAGGGCGAAAACGGCTCGATCTGCATCTTGTAAATGGACTTGAGCGTTCCCTTAGCGGCCTTGGCCCTCGGGTTCGACGGGTTAGTCATGCCGAGAAGTTCAGTGTACTGGTTTGTCGGCGACACTCCGTACTGGTCGTCGCCGCTGCCCTGGCGGTCCCGTGGCGAGTACGACGAAACAGCGCTCCCCGGCGACATGACGGTAGTACCCTGGGATTCTGAGCGGCGCGAATCAAACAGCGTGGCCTGGGGAGTGTTCTGGAAGGGCATAACGCCAGCTAAGTGGTGCTGGCTAAACGCCGCGCTGTACGGGCTGTTGCTGCTGAAGCCAACCTCGTCACTGCCGTTAGAGCCCCTGGGCCGGCTGTTGTTAGTTATGGAGCTCACTGGATTCGCAGCAGGGTTCCCGTTATTAGATACAGAGCTCACCGGGTTGCTCGCAACCGGGTGGCTAGGGGCCTGTGGGTTCGCCGGCGTCTGGTTGGACCCCTGGATGGCGGCGGCGATCTGGGCCGACTTCATACGCCGTTTCTGGCTTTTTTCCTTACGGCTGAAGACACAGGGCACGCCGCAGAGCTTGCAGTGCTCGCACTCGGTCGAGTTTTCGAGCACTTCGCACTTGACCTTGCGATGGCGGCAGTAGTTGCAGCTCTTGTGGTACTTTACACCGCCTTGTGACACGGGTTTCCCCGTTCGCTTGGCGACGGACGACTCGTCCGGGTTCAAAATGTAGTTGAGGGTATTGTTGGAGGTCGAGTTACGGCGGTACGCGTCGACGGGCGGCGACGCCGAGTCTGTAGAATCCTGTCGCGAGTTGTACTCAGTGCGCCCCATGTACTCAGCGCCGGAATATTCGCGGGTTCCCATGTATTCGCGGTTGGGCTGGAGGGAGTCTTGCACGACCGTATCCGCCAGCATCCTCCGGGGAAGAAAACACTCAAAGGACCCAATAAGCAACAAAAAACCAAAGCCGGTCTGTGGGGGTGGGAGAATATGAAAAATACGCAGCTATGCGGGAGTCTGGCTGCCGCACCTCTCTCCGTCCTGATGTCGCCTGGTGCGCTCTTGGTGAACAATTTTCCGGCCGTTCAGGCACACGACACTGTGTAAGGCGACCCCACAATTCACCATGCGGCAACCCAAACATCGCGCATACACCCACCACCACCAAGTGAGGGGTCACCATCTCTCGTCTCTTTCCAGGTGGAGACTCCCTCCAATTGGCCCAGAGAGCCTGGCACAGTTCCCGTGAGTAGCTTAGAGGTGCTGCCCAGGCGCTGAATGGCGGCTGGCCCCAGCGCTCCGTTTTAGCCGTTTCAAGGGGCGTCTGCTGTACATGATCCGGGTGAGTCAAAGCTGCATCCGTTACGCGCTGTACCCACCGTAAAACAGCTGTACCCGCTACGGAAATAGCTGTACCGACTACGGTAATAGGCGTTCCCAACTACAGTAAGAGCTGGTCCTCTACAGTAATACCTGTAATTGCCGAACAAATAATAGAATCAGCCGTATTTACCGAAGAACAGGCAGCCACAGCCAGCCAGGCGGTTAATGCTCGCCCAGCTGGAAGTCCTTCTTGTCCTTTTCAACCGGGTAGGCAGCCGGGTCCACCGCAACGGTCCGGAGCTCAATTCCAGCGGCGCTGGCCCACGCGGCCAGCCGCTCTTCCGTCTGGTCGTCTGGAACCTTGAACCGCGTGCCATTGGCCCACCACTTTGCCGAAAACCCAAACGCTATCATACACCGTACCTTGTCACTGGGGTTGGGCACGCCGCAATGCCACAGCGATAGGTCACGGAGCACTATGGAGCCTCGGGGCACCGTAGGCTGGAGCGGTGGGGCATGCATGCGGCGTGCATCCACCGCCTCCGGCCTAACGGTTGGGGACTCTGACGATTGCGCATTGAAGTACGCCTTGCTCCGCAGCTCATGGGTCCCGGGCCACACCTCTGTCGAGCCTGTCTCCACCGTCATGTCGATGAGCGGGATATTCGCCACCACATAGGCCGTCGAGGCGATGTGCGCCATGTTCTCATCGGCATGGACTGGCTGCCGCCGCGTGCTTCGCGGCAGCGCAGTATTGCCGCTTGAGAAATCCCACTTTGCACCCGGACCGAGTACATGCAGAACGGCCTCGAAAAGTAGCTTATTGCCATACACATCTTCGTACAGGTGGTCGCTGAGGTGGAGCGGAGGCGCTTGCTGTATGTTGTCGGTGCCAAAGTTGAACGACTCTGGGTCTTGGCGGATGCGGTAGGCATCCTCTTCCATGAACCCGTTAAGCGCGTCGAGATGACTGGGGTCGATGAGATCTCCAAGGACTACGAGGCCGTCCCGGCGCATCCCTTCCACTATGCGGCGTAGGCTATCGTTGCTCCACGCTCCAGCGGTCTTCTCAGCAATGCTGACCTTGATAGTGTCAATCATAGATATCTAGTATATAACTCGTTAGAATATAGCATTACAAAAGGTTTGGGCCGTTCTCATTATATATTTGAGTGCAACCCTAAGTCATTATCTCTCCACACATGCAACGTCGGAGATTCTCCAATCCCGCTCTCCGCCAGATCTTCTTCTGGAGGAGGTGGGGGTGGCGGTTATCTTATCTGCCTCGCCACAGACTCGTGGCATCTTTCATTAGCGCTGCAAGCCCGCCGCCGGTCTTCTTCTTCTTGGGTGTGGTGGATACAGCCCTTTTAGCCGCAGGGATATTACTCTCCTCGTCAGACTGTTCGCTGTCAGACGAATCAGAGCCCGAATCGGAGTCAGAGTTCGAATCAGAGTCGCCGCTCGACGAGTCGGAATCAGACTCTGCGGCCTTTGCAGAGGCCTTTTGCGCCGCACCATTGGACCGCTCTTTGACGTCGGGCACGTTACCGGCCGCCAGCGAGCTCAGCAATTTAAGATTCGACAGCGACCCAAGCTTGCCTTTCTCGGCGTTGGTAGTGGGCTGAGATGCAACAGTCTTCTCGGGCGATGCTTTGCCAGGAGAAGTCACAATTGCTGGTTGTGTGCTACTCGGCGGAGCGTTCGTCTCATCAACAGAGGGTCGCTTGGAGCTAGTAGCCGAAGGAGCGTTCACCACTCGTGGCTTCTTTGGCGGGACAGGACTAGAAGAGCTATCCGAGTCATAGTCATCAGAATCAGAATCAGAATCGTCAGAGGATGAATTAGAAGACTCAATTTCCTTAGCAATTTCCATTTGATCCTTGAGCTGCTCAGGAACCTTAGTCGCTTGAGAAGAGGCCTGTTGTTCAGCTTCTTGAGCTTCCTTCTCCTCCCTCTCCTTGGCTTCTTTCTCTTCGGCTAGGCGGCGCTCTTCCTCGGCTTTTCGCTTCTTCTCAGCAATAGTCCGTCGGCGCTTTTCCACCGCAACCCGCTTCTTTTCTTCTTTAATTCGTTCTTCCTCTGCTTTTTTGGCATCTTCCCCTTCATCATTCTCTTGCTCCTTCTTCTCTTCTTCCTTCTTCCTCTCCTCCTCTTTCTTCTTCTCTTCTTCCTTCTTCTTTTCCTCCTCGGCCTTCTTCTTCTCTTCCTCCTTCTTCTTCTCTTCCTCCTTCTTCTTCTCTTCCTCCTTCTTCTTCTCTTCCTCCTTCTTCTTCTCTTCCTCCTTCTTCTTCTTCTCTTCCTCCTTCTTCTTCTCTTCTTCCTTCTTCTTCTCGTCCGCATTATTGACCTTCTTCAACAAAGCCCCTTTCGTAGCAGTTGCCTTTATCGCAGATTTCTTCTCTTCCGCTTCTTTCTTCTTCTCCTCTTGCTGCTGCTTCTTCTTCTCCTCAGCCTCTCTCTTCTTCTCTTCTTGCTGCTTCTTCTTTTCCTCTTGCAGCCGCTTTTTCTCCTCTAGCTGCTTCTTCTTCTCCTCCTGTTGCTTCCTCTTTTCCTCTTGCAGCCGTTTCTTCTCCTCCTGCATTGCCTTCTTCTCCTCAACCTTCTTAGCTCGCTCGGCAGCCTTGCGCTCTCTCTCAGCCTTCTTCTCTTCATTCAGCCTAGCCTTCTCAGCAGCTTTTTCCTCTCTTGCCTTCTGAGCAGCCAATTGCTTCTCAGTTAGAACTTTTTTCCTAGAAACATGCTCCTGAGAAGAGCCAAACGGCTGAGATGAACTCGGCCCTTTTTCCTGAGAAGAGGAAATTGGTTGCGATGAACTGGGCCCTTTTTCCTGAGACGAGGAAATTGGTTGTGACGACTTATCGTGAGAAGATTCCACTGGCTGTGATGACTTCTCCTGAGAAGAAATAACCGGCTGCGACGATTCCTCCATTTCAACGTCACTGGGCCCGTCCTGTGGGACATGGTCAGAGGACCTAGACTTCCGCTTATACGTCCTCTTAGCAGGTGCTGGCGGAATTTCAACGGAAGATCCCCGAGAACCTCCATTGATCGGTGAGCTTTCATTGTCAACAGGCTGAGACAAGTAGCTCTTCAACAGCAGCTGGTTTAGTGCATGTGCGTCCATGGTCTCCTTCTCGACAATTTCGGTATTTGCGTTGCCATTGCTTGCTGGGTGCTGCAAAGAGACCTTCTGCGACAATCTGTCTGGAGAAACAGAAGCAGGTGATGGTGACATAGGCTTGTGAGGGTCAACATTATCGTAGGATGACTGAGGCTCCGGCGGAGGAAGCGTGACGTCTCCTTGGATCAGCGAGCTGTGGTCATAGGTCCGGTTAGGAGAACCATTTAGGCCCCGAGTGGTGTCAAATTCGCCAGAATCAGACTCTGGGATCTCATCGTAGGCTGCACTTCCCAGATCAAAGCTTTCCGCATCAGATTGCTGGTTCTGGCTTGGCCCTAGAGGGGTGAACCGAAAGTCATCGTCGTGAACATAGTGACGGGACTCCTCCTGCGACCGATTCTGCATCCATATAGAACTTCGTCTAGCCCGTCGCACCCGCTTCGAGTCCTGGCTCGTATTAAACTCGGCACTCGCCTTGCGCTTCACCTGTGACCGGAACCGGCTAATCTTCAGCGACCGCTGCAGCACAACAAGACACAGGCTATAGTCCTTAAATACATCCTCAACCTGGTAGTCAGGGTCGAGGTCACATTGGTTGCCGTCCTGCATCTTCTCTATCTCCAGTGGTCTGTCGAGTTAGTATATCTCAGTAAAACAAGGCTCTACTTACTCTTCTTCGGGATACAGCTTCGCAAATCTATCGATAATGTCGTTGCACACTTGCTGGAGCGACTGCCCCGTCCGGGCAAGGTGCAGGAACTTCCTGTTGTCGTCCTGCAGCCGGCTCTGGACGGGGGTCGAAGTTGCATTTGGAATCGACACGTTCGGCGACCCCATGTGGCTCAAGTCCCGGGCCTGGGGGCTCATGCCCGCCCGGTTCATCGACCGGGCTTGATATGGTGACAGCAGCACTACCTGGAGCTTGATTACGGCTGCCATTCCTTTACAAGAAAAACTCGGGTGGTGAGGTCGGGAATAATTTTTCAGTCGGAGACACAACCGGGCACCTCACTAACGCTCTATCATACCACTTCACTTGGCTTGTAGATCTCCACTTTGCTGTAGATGGCATTATGTAGAAAACCATGTCAGCGGTTTGCAGAGAATGTATAATTGAGTAATGGTCCTCGTAGCGCTTTACCTCTCTTAAAGATTTCTGGTCTCCAAGAAAATGAGCTCCTAGACATAGACACTTGCAGAGGCAAAAAAGAGGATCAAGCATTGATTTCCTTCCAAATCTTATCCAAGACCGTAGGCTCCTCATCAGAATCATCCTCGTCCTTGGCTCGGCCCAACTTCCCACCGAAGCACTGAGAACCCCACAGCGTGATCGATCCGTCCAACGCCCCTGAGATATACTCGAATCGCGACCCATCTCCCCGGGCCACCATGCATGCTGTCCGGGCGCTATTAACACCTCCTCTAGTCAGGCGTTTTACCAATTTCCCGTCCACTGCTCTGAACATGAGAATTTCGCCATTGTCGGACGGGAAGAATAGATAGGGCCATGGAGAGTGCATCCGGGGGCTCAGACACGGGTCCAGTGTCTGAATATGCCTGTTTCTAATAAGCGGCCCAAAGTTGACGAGCATGTTCTTGCCTCCAACCGGATGCAGAGACCAGAGCCTGATCTTTTCGTCATTGCCCGAACTTAGAAGGTAATCTCCGCCAGGAAACCAGCTCAGACCATTGACCGAACTCCTATGTGCCCTTCTTTCAGCCAGAGGAGTCCGTGTTGGAACATCGCCGGCCTGCTGCATGTCAAGAGAGGTCAGGCACGCGTTGCTGCGACGAATATCCCATATTCTACACGTGCCATCCAACCCTCCAGAGGCAAGTATGTGGCTCGTCGTCGGCGACCACTTTACTGTGAGGACCTTTCCGTTATGTCCCGTGAGAATATGGCTTGCAGAGGTAGTTCGTAGGTCAACTAGCTTGATGAATGGGTGATCGGCGGCAGTTGCTACCAGCGAATGCTGGCCCGTGCGTGAGATATCAATGTTATACACTTTGTGCGCCAGATCAAACGAGTATACTTCAGCCATTTCGTTGGGATCCCACACCTTGACTGTGGAATCGAACGACGAGGACACGAACATGCCGTTGTCTGCGGGCCACCATTGCACGCACGAAACGCCAAACTGATGGCCCAGTTTTCGTGGGATCTCTGCGATCTGCCTCAATTGCCTTTCGCCAGTGTCCGAGACAGTCACGTCGTCGAGATCCCACAGCCGTATGGTCGCATCGCCGCCTCCAGAGAGTAGGTAGCGGCTCTCTACGCTCTCTACAGAGAGCGAGTTGACAGAGCCGATGTGGTGGCTTTGGACTGCGATCTCATTCTTCTGAGCAAAATTTTGGTAAAGAAAGCGATTGAGGTTGTACCTGAACTGTACTTCACTGGTGATATTAAGCCTCTTCTCTCTTATTGCGACATTCATAAGTGGGAATGGTGTCGGAGATTTCATCGGCAGATCTGCCATCCATTACTTCGGCGGTGGGGCAATAACCCGAACCGTAGCACTTTTTTCCCCTGGCGCTACTTTATATTGAACTAATGACATTCCCTAGCGCGAACGTTCATGAGCTTCACAGTAGCTAAAAGCTCTAGTACCGTAGTGTTGCAAAGGTTGTAGCAAACTCCCAACTACCTAGTTACAGCAGCTGTTACGGGTATTCGGAAATTGAAGGGGATGAGTTTATATCTACTTTTACAACTTAATGGCAAGCTTGCCAGTGGTCTTTCCGCTCTCTAGCTCCTCAAGAGCTGTCTGGAACTGCTCCAGTGGGTACTCCTTAGAGACGTTAATCTTAACCTCGCCCTTGGAGATAAGATCAATGAACTCTTTCGAAGCGGGCTTCCATCGCTCCTCTGGTTCGAGGTAATTAAATGCAGTTGGACGCAGCAAAGTGATTGCCTTTGGTGCCAACGAGAGCACGTTAACTGGTGGTGCCGGGCCCGAAGCATTGCCATAGCTCACCATATACCCAAACTTGGCTAGGGACTCCATGGAAATGTCCCAGGTGGCCTTGCCAACACTATCATAGGATACATTGACACCCTGACCATCGGTGATCTCCTTGACACGGGCTGGAACATCTTCAGTCTTGTAGTTGATAACATGGTCAGCGCCGTTCTCCTTGACAATCTGGGCCTTGGACTCACTCGACGTCAAGCCAATGACAGTCGCACCCGCCCGCTTGCTCAACTGAACAACGATGGACCCAGTGCCTCCAGCAGCAGCGTGGACGAGAACAAAGTCGCCCTTCTTGACCCTGTAGACCTTGTTAACCAGCACATAGGCAGTTAGGCCTTGAAGCAGGGCGGCACCCGCATCCTGCGGGGTCAATGACTCTGGTAGCTTGACCACCTTATCGTGCTCATTGATTGCCACGTAGGTAGCCAGAGAGCCTGCTTTGAGGAACGCTACGGAGTCTCCAACTTTGTACTCCTTGACTGCTCCACCGATCTTTACGACTTTGCCGGCGCCTTCTCGGCCCAGAGTATACGGGAACTCGCACTTGTAGAGGCCCTTTCGGAAATAGGACTCGATAAAGTTAACCCCAGAGTACTCGTTCTTGATCAGAATCTCCGAGTCGCTGATCTCTGGAACAGGAACGTTTTCGTACCGCGCTGGCCGCACTGGGCCCTCGTTCTCGTGAATTCGGACCACTGGGTGAGTAGCTGGGATGGTTGATGACATTCTGGCTCCTATAGCACGTTGAGGAATCCTATTCAGTACGCTTCGTAACATGTATTTCAAAAGATGGTGCACCAAGCTGCACCTTTTAAAGGACTGTCCCCACTAAAAGTGCAAGGTGGGGTTACGTATGCATGTCTCGCTGAGTGATCTTACACAATGTTGTACCAAGCTTTTCTCATTTTATTCCGCGGAATATGCGGCTTGGTTTGGAATTAAAGCGTCTATGTATGTACTTGAATTGAGTAGAGCGTACAGCAATTAGCGGGCTTACACTGTATATGAGTTGCATCTGCGGTCAAGAGGGGAGTACTTTAATTGAAGCTCCGTTTAAGCATTTTATCTCAAACCACTACCGAACTACCGAACTCCCTGCACTGGAAAAACAGAAGATTAAGCACTTCGACCTGATCTGCTATTGAGATACAGATGAAATGTATGGTGAAGAGCGCCGTAAATATTCGTCACACGGCATTGGAGCGGACCCCGAGACGAGGCTCTGATACGGCCCGTTGCGATAAAATTAGCAGTACATTTCGTGCAGCTTCCCCCCTACTCCGTATCCGATATCCGAGTCAGCTGTGGGATCCATAGCACACCTGCATCAATATGGGCGGACTGATCTCCAGCGACAGACGATAAAACTACTGCGCCACGCGACAGGGGAAGTGATCCATACGGATTTCGTAGCGTGATGGCGTTTGTCTTACCAGGGCCAGGCCCGTGGGTTGTTTCTCTTTGGCGCCTTTATGTATGGATCATCCGCCGACATGAGCCCTCCTCCCTCTCTTCTACCACCACTATATAAAAGTACCGTTTGGACGCTCGCGCACACAGTTGGATTATAGTTGGTTATTTCCCTCGTTCATGCCGGTGAGGAACAGCTCTATACTCGAACTCTTCTGTATTGAGCCCACGTGCGTGCTGAGAATCCACGGTTCCTGAAACGATCTCGCGCGTATAGTACCTACTTTCGCGGCGCTCTAGTTAGACTTGACCTTATCCTAGGTCTGTAGAATACGAAGTTCGCCATCTTACTCGTAGTATCTGGTTGTCGTCTGTCGTTTGAAAAAGTCTGTAATGGACGTGTCTCCGTCACAGCTGCGGCTTGACGCCGGCACTCGACTAGGCTTCTGCCCGTCGCCCCACGACTGGCTCCTCGCAGACGGCTCGCTGAGCCCCTGTTTTATCGACGGGACTTTACTTTTGATCCCGAATCTTCTTGTCTTCATCTTTGGGCCCTTCTCGATATACCGCCTTTATCGCAAGCCTGTTTCGAATCGACCAGCGAAATGGCTTGTGAGGTCTAAAATCGTAAGTTTTGAAAATGAAGAAATATGCAGTACTAACTCTTGATAGGCGCTGATGGCGGCCCTAATTTCTGTTATCGCCACAGCTGCAGCATCGCTTTACTACGAGGCTGGGCTGGACTATAGATCCCTCGTTCTGGCCATTTGGGCATGCGTTCTCGCCATCGTGCCTTTGAGCCTTTACCTACTTGAGACTCGAAGAGAGAGCTCAGTCCCAAGCGGTCTATTGTTGGTGTACTGGCCACTCCTGTTTATCGCTTCTTTCATTAAGGTATACCACATCTTTTTAGGATCGTATTATAGAGCTTCGTTCGATCAGACAGTCGCACATTGCTTTATTCTCGCACTTGAGTTTGGTATCTTTCAGTGTAAGTGTTTCCCTCGTTAACGAAGCAGCACTAACTTTGGTATAGTCGAGTACATTATCCCGCAGATCTTCAAAGGTAAGAGGGATGAAAACGTCGAGGCCAATTCAGAAGAAGAGGACCGAGCTTTGCTTGACAATGCGACCATCTATTCTCATATGTCCCTCTCTTGGATGAATCCGATCATTGCCACCGCTACTAAGTCACAACTCGCTGCAGATGCGCTGCCAAATATTGATAAGGGATACAACACTGATGTGCATTCGGATACGTTCTTTAAACATTGGTCAAACCGCCGTGATGATAGCCTGTTTTCTCTCGTGTGGTCTCTCGTTAAGTCGTTCGGCCCTACCATGATGGTTGGTGCCACTTTTGAGATCCTTTACGATCTTGCTGGTTACGTCCATCCATTCCTACTCCGATATCTCATTCTCTTTGCTACCTCCTATTACGATGAGGACAAGAAAGATACGAAACCTCAGCCCATTCAGGTAGGTTTCTATATCGCCATGGCAATGTTTGTTTCTTCGGTAGCTCAGACTGTCATGGGGTCCTGTACGATGCTGTTTACTATAAGAACGGCAGCCGGTGCTAAGTCTGCGCTCTTGAACGCTATTTATCGTAAGTCTCTTCAGATTTCGGCAAAGGAGAGAGGAAGGCGCTCTACTGGCGAGATAGTCAATCTTATGGCAGTTGACGTCTGGGCCATTACTACCATGTGCTTCATGATAACCATTCTGTGGGAGTCACCGTTCCAGTTCATAATCTGCCTGTACGCTCTTCACAAACTCCTTGGTGCCAGCATGTGGTCAGTTTTGGTCATCCTCTGTGTATTTTTGCCTGTCAACTGGTTTGTGTCAAGGTTGATCAAGAAACTCCGACGACAACAGATGCGATACAAGGATCAGCGCACTCGATTGACCACAGAGATTATGACTAATTCTAAAAGCCTGAAGCTCTACAGCTGGGAACGCGCTTTGCTTGAGCGTCTTGACTATGTCAGAAATCAGCTTCAGCTGAAGAACCTCAAAACTCTTATTTATGCATCTTCGGTGGTGGACTTCATCTGGTCTCTTGTCCCTTATCTGTTCTCGGGTGCAACTTTTGCCCTGTTCGTCTACATTGAAGACATTCCTTTGACAACTGACATTGTTTTCCCCGCCATGGCATTGTTCAACATGATGACCGGCCCAATTTCTGAGATCCCTCGTTTCATTACAACTTTCGTTGATTCTGGTGTTTCTTTCACTCGAGTCAGAGATTTCCTTGTTTCTGACGAAATCCAGGACGATGCGGTGACCAGGCTCGCTACTGTTTCGGAAGGAGAAGAGTCAATCACCCTGAAAGATGTCACCCTACGATGGGATAAATTCGGTGAAGCGATATTTGAGGACCTCAATTTTTCGGTTAACCATGGGCAGCTTTGCTGTATTGTTGGCAAAGTCGGAACCGGTAAGACGAGTTTCATGCGATGCTTGCTTGGTGACCTATATAAGGAAACTGGTGAGGTTACTGTGAGGGGCTCAATGGCCTATGTTTCACAGGATCCGTGGCTAATGAATGCAAGTGTCAAAGAGAACATTGTTTTTGGCGGAAAGTTCGATCCAGAATACTATTACAAGACCATTGAGGCATGTGCGCTTTCACCTGATCTTGAGGTTTTGCCTGACGGAGATGACACTGAAATTGGGGAGAGAGGTGTTTCGTTGTCAGGCGGGCAGAAAGCACGGCTGAGTCTTGCGAGAGCTGTCTATGCTAGGGCTGATATTTATCTTATGGATGATCCGTTATCAGCCGTAGATGAACACGTTGGACGTCATATTATTGATTCCGTGTTGGGGCCGAAGGGGTTGCTCGCCGGGAAGACTCGTGTTCTGGCCACGAATGCCCTCAGTGTTTTGTCGCATGCGGATAATATCGTCCTTTTGGAGAATAGGGCTATTGCTGAGCAGGGCAGCTTTGCTACGGTCATGTCGCGTTCCGGAAAATTGAATTCTCTAATTGAAGAATTTGGCCGGCACGCGCATGATTTGCAGCCTACAGATCTGGTGGACCTTGATTCTGATACAAGTTCCAATACGAGTTCGGGTACTTCTGCTGATATTGCAACACTAACATCGAGTGTTGAACATCTTGCTGGCCCTACCGAAACTTCTGAACCGTTGTTAGCGAAGTCCATTGAACGTGCATCGGCCAAGAGCCGAGTGGCAAAGCGCATTAAGACTAAAAAGACAACGGAACGTGGACAAGTCGGCCATGTCAGATGGAATGTATACAAACGATATGCCGCTGCTTGTGGTGTGTTCGCTCTTTTACTTTCTTTTTTGGCTATGATGGGCGCTTCTCTGATCACCCTGGCAGGTACATTCTGGTTGAAGTACTGGGTTGAGAGTAATGCTCGACATGGGTACAATTATAACCCACAATTTTGGATCGGTGGTTTCCTATTCTTAGGATTTTTGTCTGCTGTATTTGTCGTTATCCGACGAGTCGTGACGAGAGTCTTGTGTGGTCTAAGGGCTTCAAAGAAGCTTCATGATGAAATGGCAGTTTCTGTTCTTCGATCCCCAATGTCCTTCTTTGAGACTACTCCGGTTGGACGGATCATTAACCGATTTTCTGGCGATATCAATGAACTGGATGAGGGTCTTCCCATGGCTTTCATTGATTTGGTTCGAACTATAATTCGTCTTTGTCTATCGCTGATAGTGGTCTTCGTATCAGCTCCGATTATTCTTCCGATCGCCCTGCCACTTATCTTCCTATACAACTACTACCAGAAGTACTACCAGTCTGCTTCGCGAGAGCTCAAGCGAATGTTGAGTATCTCGAAAAGCCCGATCTTTTCTCATTTCCAAGAAAGTCTGAATGGTGTCAGCACTATTAGGGCGTTCGATCAGCTCCCACGTTTTGAGCAATTGAATGAGAGGAATATCGATGCCAATATACGGGCGCAGTTCTTATTCCGAAGCACAAATCGATGGCTCTCTTTCCGATTGCAGACTATCGGTGCGGTAGTTGTTTTGGCAACTGCGAGCACTATTGTAGTCGGTGCGTCTAAAAAAGCCTTTACGCCAGGAATGATTGGTATTGTAATGACCTATACCCTTGAAGTTACCGATCTTATGAGCAGGCTCGTCCGATCCATTGTGAACTTGGAAACATCTATTGTGGGCGCTGAACGAGTACTTGAGTACTGTGATCTCCCCAGTGAAGCGCCAGAAGTAATTGAGGGTCAGCGTCCCCCTGCATACTGGCCACATAAAGGAACGATTGAGTTTAAGAGCTACTCTACTCAGTACCGTGAGAACTTGGACTTGGTATTGAAAAATGTGTCCTTCTCAGTTGGGTCGAAAGATAAGATCGGTGTAGTGGGACGCACCGGCGCAGGCAAAACGTCACTTGTGATGGCATTGTTCAGAATCATCGAACCTACTGTGGGTACCATTGAAATTGATGGCTTGGATGTCACGAAGATGGGGTTGTTCGATTTGCGATCAAATTTAAGTATCATCCCCCAAGACTCTCAAGTATTTGATGGGACCCTTCGCCAAAACCTTGATCCGTTCAACAGGCATGATGATACAGACCTTTGGCGTGCTTTAGAGCTTTCGCATCTGAAAGGGCATATTGAAGGAATGGGTGGTCTTGACACTATTATCAGTGAAGGCGGGTCGAATCTTTCGTTTGGACAGCGACAGTTGATGTGTCTAAGCCGTGCGCTTCTGCATACATCGAATATTTTGGTGTTAGACGAGGCCACTGCTTCTGTCGACGTCCAGACTGATCGATTGATTCAGGAAACGATCAAGAAAGAGTTCAGCGAGAAGACAATATTTACAATTGCCCACAGGTTACACACCTTGACCGACAGCACAAAGGTCATAGTCATGGATGCTGGTTCTGTTGCCGAGTGTGGCACTCCTCGTGAGCTATACAGTATTAGAAACAGCTTATTTAGATCACTCTGCGATCAAGCTGGTCTCTCTTTAGAAGACTTCACGCACTAATGTAATGTAATTTCCAGTTAATGTGATACAAAATTTAGAGTATGAAATACCAAAAATGATTGGGCGAAATCTATACAGGTGGAGTTAAAATTAATATACATATTCATTGATCTAGCCAGTCTGGGACTGGGTTGAAAGTGTCGTGACTGAAATTCGTGTCCTTAGCTAAAATGTTCTTGTACTGGTCCAATGAGTGAATTCCCAGTTCGTCTTCGCCAGACCCCAGTGGTTTGGGCCAATTGAAGAAGTTGAACATGTCGCTTACTGAGACACAATCCGCAGGGTTGTCATTGAGTGTAGTGTTCGGTGCCAATGGAGATGAGTTTCGGCTATCCGATGCCTTGAGCTCTGGTTTCTCTGTATTTGACGTGAGCAGATAATCAAGCGCATAAGCATTTCTCCGCATATCGGATATAATTTGCGAGCTTCGAGAGGGCTTACTGTCATTTTCCGATCCGGACCCGGGTCTTTTCTTGCGTAGCGCTAGCTCTTCGTCTATAACTGTCGACAGAATTTCATGGTATCGAGAAGCCACTTTCCATCGTTTTGCCAAGCCCTTCAGATGCTTGATGAGAATGTCGAGTTCTGTGGGGAACGGCTTTCCTCCCGTCACGCAGTCTACTAAAAGCAGTCGAGATGACACCCAGATGCACCAAGCGTAATGCGGTCCCATGAATTCGCCAATGTTCAATGAGTCTACCTGCTTGGCAAGCATGCTGATGGACTCTGTTGCTTTCAAGCACCGCTGAATGGCAATTGGGGAGGTAGTGAAAAACTCTGATTTGAGCAGGGAGTACCCAGCGGACGAGTGAAGGCGGATAATAGTGGTCAAATATGTCGCATGGAGGAGGATGAGCATGGAATTGGGACGCATGGCGCCCATGGAGAAGATGCCCTGCGGATCAGAGTATTCTGTGGGAAGTTGTTTGTACCAATCCTCTATGTTTTGGTCGTGCTGGCGGTATTGCATCTGCCAGTCCACAACGTCTGAAAAAGAGGATATATTTACAGGCTTCCTTAGGAAGTTGTGAATGTTGGACAGAATATGCAGTATCTCCACGAGGTAGCCGAAGGGATCGATGTCTGAGGGGTCGTATGTTCCTGCATTGGCCTCAGGGTTGTTGCTATTGGGGTATGGCTTCGTGGGGTGGCGTTCAATCTCCCCATTTCCTTGCAGAAGAACAGACTCCTTCACAGGAAGCTTGGTATCGATTTCGGAGCCGTCAATGCGGAATTGGAAGGAAGTGGCCACCGAGGAGTAACGGTCCAGGGCATAGACCCCCCAAAACAGGCGGCGCCTGATCTCCAGCTCTTTGGCATCAGTGACAAAAGGAAGCAACACGTCGCTCTTAGTTCCAATAGAGTTGGCGGAATTGCGGGTTTGGACCATAATAGAGTCCTTCCCAATGCCGAGGTATAGTGCGGAGGATGTAATGAGGGACATGATATTCCACGTCTGAGGGCCATTGGAAATCCCCACCATTTCAAAGGCCAAAAGCGTAAGTGCCTGGAGACCAGCTATCGTGGTGATATTCAGGGAGCTCAGAATGAGCTTTTCTTTGCATTTCTCGTACCAGCGAGACTTGGTGAGAATTGACACCCGATCATTTGAAATAAACCGCAGAGAGACCATGACCACCGCATAAAGTAATAGGGACCACTCTCCAGCTTGCTCGGACGCTTCCACATCGGCGAGCAACTGGGACTTGGTGTCGACAGGGTGGAAGATTGGGAACTGCGGATACAGCTTGACGAAGAAGTGCTCAATGAGCTCTCGCGCCATGTGGACGTCTGGTAACAGCTGCTTGTTATAATCGACATGGCTGCCAACGGAACCAGCGGGACTCGGTGGGTCGTAATTGGCAGTATAGTTGGACGTTCCCGTGCTTACAGGCGGCGAAACGGTGTTACCAGCAGCTCTGTTAATAATGGGGGCGAACGGAGAGGATTCGACGCTCTGGGAACTAGCCTGGCCCTTCCGCTGGGCCTCGAGCTCTTTACAGAGCTGAGCGATTAGGCTTGCATGCTCCTCCAGTTTCTTCTCCAGAGATCCAACTCGGCTGTTAAGCTCTTTGCCAAAACCAGGTTTCAAGCCTGGCTTACGCTTGACCCGATAAACGCAAATGGTTCCTATTTGGTTAGTCCAGATCTTCAACTAATACCAGCTAACCCTAACGTTCCAGGATAATCTTAGGTAATCTTATAATCCTAGGCAGCGGAGACTCCGAGAAAGCCTTTGGATAAAAATTCCTAAATAATTCGAGATAACCCAAGATATCCAAGTTCAAAGGTGGTCTTACCATTTTTTGTGCACCAGTCGCATGACGGGCGAGTGCGAGAGCAGCGCACTTTTCTAGTCTTGCACATCTCGCAGCTGCTATATTAGTTCATTCATCGCTTACGACGGTCACTTACGACCCGACTGGACGATCTGACTCGTCTATATCGCCCAGGTCCTCCCCATCCTGGGAAATCCTCCTCCGCTTTGGTTCAGGGCTCGTTTCGGTCATCTCGCCCATTTCCGAACGTCTAGCGCCTATCAAATATGAAGGTTGGGAAAGGCAAAGAGAGATTCGACGTGGAAGCTAGTTCTATATTATAGAGAGAAATATGATACGGCAAAATATACTGATGCGTTTCTGCGTTTCTGCAGTCTGTATATTGCCAATCATCTGTTCGGCAGACTACATACATTTGCCCAAGGCTGACTCTTCCTACCCCACATACCCGTGCTGCGCTCGCTTAGGCGGGGGCCTCTGAGTCGCGCGAGACATATGGCACCTCCACCTCGAGACATTATTCAACTGGTTAAGAAGCCAACTCATCTTCGAAAATATTAGCTATGAGATGAGAAGTAGATATGCGAGATGCGTAGATTTGGCCGTGAAGCACAGCGTAGCATGTCTCGTAGGTTATGCCAAGCGACGAGGCATTTGAATGCACAGAACTAACCCCTGAAAAAAATACTCGGCTTTTACACATGACGACACACCAGATGGCGATGCAAAGCCGTTCCTGATGTACATTTTCAGCAGTCATCAGCTACGTATAAGAGACTTAGATGTATATTAGAGTTGCTACATCTGGAGAGATTGCCCTGGAATGTTTCGATTACTTTGGAGAGCTGTCTACGGTACTTAAACTTGGAAGGGACTCCCTTTGGGCAAGAAAAAAATTAGCCTAAAGAATGGGCATGCTCTGGATGAGTGACTCCGAGTCAGGATCGCCCACCCTGCAGGGACCCTTGATATTAGACACGACTTGAAAGCGCCGGCACAAGGTTCAACTTCTTCCAAAACGCGGTCTACCCGACCTCTGCTGATCTAAAAGTATGCAATCCTATGCCGTACGTGATATATAGACTCTGTCCTATTGGATCAATTGATATAATGCATACTTGGCTGACTTCGGCAGCATGTCAATCGTTGACAAATTCAACAGGGCCCGCATTAAATGCACACCGGTTCCATTCCCATTGGATCAATTGACGCCATAAAAAAGTTCCTGTATACCCTTTTCATAGAATTCTCCCCTCGTTGCTGCAATTTTAATAAGACACCTTTGCTATCGAACAGCTCTGTCTATATGCAGCATGGCCAGATGTCGGCTAACCCGAGTCTCATCACCCCGGTATGTCAATGCTACATTCTTGGTTAACCTGACACATGCCAACGGTTTTCTGTCTTACTACAGTAGAACCGATACCAATATCCGGAGCAATTAGCGAGCCAGCTTCATATTCTAAACCAGTTGAACATATCAGCGCTGGTGACAGAAATGTCCCATAGAAAGATACCTGGATCAGATCCAGTTAGCATAGTTTCGATTCAATACAAATTTGCTGGTACACTGCTGATCATCTGGCCATGCATGTACCAATCAGAGTTGTTGTAATACAATTGTTTCTCTCTATCTACATTCCATAATAGTAGTCGTCACTCGTCACGTTAATAAATTACAATGGGATTCGGTGGCCCCATGGGTGCTCGACTCGGCCCCACATGATATCACCGAGCTTCTCCTTGGCGACCGATGAGTACTTGCCGAAAATTTGGTCCTTGCCAAGTGGCACGGAAATATCCTGTCCCCCAGGGGTCCTAATGGTCTCAACCGGAGCTACAAAGTAGGCAGTACCCACAGAGAATGCCTCAACGAGTCGGCCCTCACCGGCCGCCTTTTCAAGGTCGCCAATGGTGAACTCTCGCTCCACTACATCAACCTCTTGGCCCTCAAACTCGTTTCGCAGCACCTCCAAAACAGATCGTCGGGTAACACCAGGCAGGATAACGCCAGTCGACAGTGGGCAGGTGAGGACTTCGTCTCGGCCAGTCTCAGCGTTCTTGACGACAGCAAAGAAGTTCGAGGTACCCGCCTCAGTAACAGTGCCATTCTCTCCGAGAAGCCACAACACAGCACTGAACCCAGCCTTGATGCACTCGGTGTTGGCCTGCAGAGTTGGAGCGTAGTTAGCACCGAGCTTAGCGTAGCCGAACCCGCCTGGCCACGCTCGAATGGCAGTGGGCGGAGAGCAGTAGAGCTTGAGCGCCTTGGAATTGAGCACCGGGAACAGAGTGGCCATGATGATGAACTTTGCCTCTCGGGAGGTTCGGAAACCAAGGTTCGGCTCTGTGCCCATGAGCAGAGGTCGCAGATAGATGTAATGTCCTGGCTTGATGAATCGCTCCTCTACCTTGAGGAACTCCTCAAGGAGCTTGATCGTCTGGTCTACGTCGAGCTTTGGCAGGCAGATACGCTCCGCAGAGTCGTTGAGTCGTGCAATGTTGTCTCGAGGTCGGAACATCTGAACAGACTTGCCGTCATTGCTCTTGTAGGCTTTCATACCCTCAAAGCACGTGACAGAGTAGTTCAAAACAGAGGCACTCGGATCAATGGCGAGCGGAGCCCATGGCTTGAGCTCCGGCTGGGACCAGCCAGCGGCCTCGGACCAGGAGACCTCGAGGGTGTGGTCAGTATGGGCGCCCTCGGCCAGAGTGGCTGGGTCGGTAGGGTCGGAGGTGGTCTTGATGGTGAGGGTGTCAGCGTTGAGTTCCTGGTAGCCTACAGTCATTTTGTTGGATGAGAATAGTATCTGGGTGGGATGAGCAGAGAAAGATACTTTTATATCTTTTTCAAAATTTTTTCGAAATGCCCTGATTGAGTCAGAATTTGCTCTAAAAGTCGCTTTCGGATACAGATCCGACGAGTACAGCCGATTGCCGAGAATACCCGTTGCACGGCTGTGCTGAAAAAAAACTAGTGTCCGGAGAAGCGGATCTTATCAGGGCATCTCATCTTGATTACGTTGGTATAATGCCAGAGTGCAGTTCTGAACCACTTTGCATGGGATCAGGGCAATATAACTAAAACCGAAATGCAAGATGGAGCTTTATTGCTCTCCTCGCATGAGGTAATAATACCCCAGGATGAAAAAGGACAATACAAAATGCTGGATTGATATCAGCAAAACGGATTCGCCGTAAATTTCTTACATACCGGTAATATCACCCATAATTGCAAATTGCAGATATATCGTGCACAGTACCGGTAACTGTAAGATTGAGGGGATTCGGTGCTTCGGGGCAATGCCGGTACTTCAAATATCAGGGTCAAAAGCATCATGTTCTGACATTTAGGGCTGATATCAACAGGCGTAGCAAAGATAGCAATCTTCAATCAATATGTATGTGCAGGCCAGATTGTCCTAAACTAGACTACTGGTAGTTATACCGGATAGCATCAGTCCCCATTAATTTGCGAAATATCATCTTGCCAGTTCTTAGTCATTACCGCTGCAATAAAAAACACTGAAATCGGCATAAAGTCCACCCGATATCGGATACAGCCCACGCAAGAAGGTCGACAGATATTGTATGTCAATGGTCCAAATACTAGCCAGTACATCATATCGAGTGGGGACGTATCGGCATGGCACGTAGTAAGCTGGTGATAAGCGGGGGTATGCGCGGCGGCTATTGCCCCCCCCCCCCGCATATATGACAAGTAGTCGCATGGCACTGCCGTTTTCGTGGCCCGATTTGAATCTCTGGACGATTTATCTACTGTATAAAGTTGGAGTTTTGATATCAGAAACAGCAGATAGTGCGGAATACATCGTAGCCGCCCGAGAAACAGGATACAGATTCGGAGCGACAGGCTGCGTACCGGTAGTAGAACCAAAAGCAAGAATATTTTTGCTGGGTTGGATACACATTAGAAATTCAACCTCCATACAATACCTTCGTACACAATATCGCTGTACTTGGATAAAATAAACTGGTTGCACTATCCCAGTCAAAGAATTTAAAGATCGCCTCATCGATACTACATGCACGGTGATACCAAGCTCTACGTTTTATGCAGGTGCTGACTCTCGGACAGCGATCTTGGCATGCCACGGTCTGGAAAGCCTGTAGTTTAGCAGCAGGCACGGCAATAATGTTGGAGAGATATATAAATGGAGATCCCGTGTCATTATCTAACTGGAAGCCAAAATGAAGCACGATATTGTAACACCGGATGGATATCCCATCCCGGGAACTGTTCGAATTTTAGATCGTAAGTGTCACGTATTTACCAAGTGAACCACTCTAACGGGCAATTGTAGTCAATCAAGAAACGCAAAGAGAAAATGATCACGTTGTGCTGGTCCCTCAACCATCGAACAATCCAAACGACCCTTTGAACTGGCCGCGATACAAAAAGAACCTTGTTTTCGGTCTTACGTGTTTCTATGTATTCATGGCTGCTGGCCAGTCGGCTGGCTTGTACCCCGCCCTATTATCAATGGAAGAGGACATGGGCATCTCATTAGCTGATCTCAACGCCGGAAATGGATATCTCTTCTTGTTCTATGGTATTGGTTGTGTGATTCTTCAACCTGTTGCACTTTCCTTCGGGCGGAGGCCAATTTTCTTGTTTAGCTTATTGCTTGGTGGCGTCGTATGCCAGATCTGGTTGGTTCACTGCGGTTCGACGTCCGGCCCTGGTATTTACTTTGCCAACAGAATCATCACGGGCCTTATTTTGTCTCCCGTCGAATCACTCGGAGAAATCGTCTGCACTGACCTCTACTTCGCTCATGAGCGAGGATATTACTTTGCATTCTATGGCCTAGCTCTCCTCGGGTCTTCGTTCATGTTCCCATTGGCGGGCGGATTTATCAATGGATCAATGGGCTGGCAGTGGATTCCATACTTCTGTGCCATTTTCTCGGGGGCGGGGGTCATTTTCCTGTTCCTCTTTTTCGAAGAGACAATGTACCATCGCGATACGGCTGAAATTGATGTTAATGACCAAGAAAAGAGAGTTGGTCGACAAGAGCGACGAATCGACGAGAGCATTCCAGTCAAGACATTCACCCAGCGCCTGAAATTGTTCGACAAGGCCCATGTAGACAAGTCACGATTCCTTCCCAACTTCATCGAGCCATTCATCCTGCTCTATCGATTTCCGATGGTCTCTGTCGCAGCCATTATGCCAAGTGCCGGACTCATCTGGTTCAATATTTTCCAGGGTACAATGGCATCTATCCTAGCTGCGGAGCCATACAACTTTTCGGATTACGCATTGGGCCTCTTCTACATCGGTCCTACCCTAGGGGTTTTTGTGAATTCGATTGCCGGCGGGTGGCTTTCTGATTTTATTTGTTTGAAGCTAGCGGCCCGAAATGAGGGCCTACGAGAGCCCGAATTCCGAATTTACGCCAATTTGCTCTGTACACTTATTACGCCTCTAGGGATCTGGCTGTACGGCCTCGGGGCGAACTATGGCATTCCTTGGATTGCAGTTTGCTTCGGTGCGTCCTTCATCTCCTACTCGATCAATGGTGGAAACATCCTCGGGTACATCTACGTGCTTGATGCATACAAAGAGATGGGCGGGTCTGCCATTACGCTAGTCATTTTGATTCGAAACATCTTCGGTTTCGCTTTTGGCTATGCTATCACCCCGTGGATCGAGGCACAGGGCCTCAAGCGTACCTTCCTGTGCATTGGCTTCCTCGGTTTCGGGTTCTGGCTCGTGCCCATCTTTATGATCCTATTCGGCAAGAAGCTCCGGGCTCGAAGCGCTAAGCGATACCACGACTACCTCAAGAATTCTACCACGGGACATTAACGATCGTACCTTTAGTTTGCAATGTTTCAACTCCACTTTGTTATCTAACAACTATGACAGCACTATCTGTAACAGAGAACGGTGCGGCATTATAACTACAGCAACAAGTTATTGGCGAAATGAACTCAAGACGAGACATTAACATGCAATCGTACCTCGGATCTCATGTACACTTCAGCTCGGTAGATACCTTCGCCTGCGCAGGCACTATAGTTTCAGTTCACAACCCCTGTATCTCCTCGCCCCGAAGAATGGGTTACTGTGAAGCAGCAGGAAATAGCTAGCATACGGCGGCAGAGTGTCATTCCATGCTCAAGAGAAAAATGCAGGATCCGTCGCATTGTTGTAGTGGACTTACCCGGGTGGTCAGCTCATACATACACTTCTAACGCGTCACGTTTTGGCTGCGCGTAGGGATTTTTTTGAATGAGAAACATTTTGTACCCCCTGTAACGCACCGTCGGATTGCCAGGTAGCAGTTCAATGCATCCAACCCCATCCCCCTTTCAATAATAATAGCGCTGTAGTTGAGATAACTTGGAATATTTACACATTGAGGGACCAGACGCAATATATGTCATGACCCTCGCCGACACGGAAGCCGCAAAGGAGTCTGTAACGACGGAGAACATGGCATCATGGGATACCAAGCATGACAGTGACGGGGAGGTCTTTGAATATGATCTCAAGTCCCCCGTCAAGGAAGAGATTCGGTACCTCGATCCTGACGACGTGGATGAGTCTGAGTTCTACTCTGATTTAGTCAAGGTGACTCCCGCTACGCGCCCGGCCTCGATGGTCGTCGAAGAGGTCCCGCAAGTCCAGAATGACGGTTCCACAGAGAATGAGGCAACTGAGGCTTCGTACGACGGTGGCAGGGAGTCGGAGCCCGTCATTGACGCCGTAGTAGAGGCTCTGGAAAAGGAAGAGAGCCGTGACAGTCGCTCTGAAGATACCCCCGACCTAAAGGAGAGCGATGCTGAGGCCGAGGTCCCTCAGGCTGCTACTCAGAGCGAGGAACGTAACGAAGATCACGAAGAGGAGCCAGACCAAGAGAGCCGTGATATCCAGAACGAGGCAACCGAGGACACCCAGATTGAAAAGGACAATGCTGAAAAGCAAGGTTTCGAGAGCGAGGAAGCTTATTCCGCTACAACAGCTGAAGAAACCTCTCCAATTCGACCACTCCAACTGAGCAAGAAACAGTCGCCCCCGCACGATACAATGGAAGAGGAGCCGGAGAACAGGTCTGGTGGTGAATCGGAGGACGAGGAGCAGTTTAAACCTACCACGGAGTACCAGTTCCCACCACCGGAACGTGAGAAGCTGGCGCTTCAAACCGACTTTAGCTTTGGAGGCTATGGCGAGAATATTGAGACTCCGGTCATCCAAGAGGCGGTCCCATTGTCATTCGGGAAGGGTTTGGGAATTGACACCAATGTCGCTGCCGGTAATGGGCAAAATGAACCACATTCCGACAAAGGCGGAGAGGACATCGCACCATCAGCCGATGAGCAGAACGAAGCTATCAAAAGCCCTGGCGGCGACGTGGATCTATCTTCTGCCTCTGCAAGCCCTACTTCGGTAAAGGCCACACCCTCCCCGGAGACCAAGAAAGAAAACAAGCTCGTATCCCGTCTAGTATCGAACTTTGAATCGAGCATGCAGCAAGAGGACAAGCCCAAGCCGGTTCAGCGGAGCTTTTCGCGAAACCGAGCTAAGATGATTGGAATGTCGCTCATGAACGGCGTTACCTCCCCGACCCAGCAGACCGGTGCCCGGTTCGAGACTGCCAATACATCCACATCGGAGTCTGACAGCGCGACGTCAGAGGGCGATACCGAAAGTCAGGGCTCCAACCGGTCACGTAACTCGATCCAGTTCAATTTCAGTGAGAACAACCAGCCACCACCTACCGCAGGGCGACGTAGAATTAATGGTGGGCACCTGCGCGAGCTTTCCTTGTCAACTTCAGCATCCAACGGCCGCGTAAACGTTGACGACCAACCACAGGTACAGTCGCCGGTAGAACGGACCAAAACAGGACAGCTTCGAGAACTGACCTTGTCGCGCAATAACGCAGAGGATACCCAGCAGCGCTCGATCAAGACTAGAATTCGGGAAATGACCGGAGATCCTACCAAGAGATTGAGTGGGTTCTTCAATAGGGAGCGGGACGACGATGACATTTCGTCTCCTACTAACAGCGTTGGATCATCAGAGCTCCCAATCGAGGCCTCGGTAGCTGAGCTTTCCATTGGGAGTCCCGTCAAAGAGGTACCACCTGCAACGTCACCTACTGACACAATCAAGCCTTCGAGGGACGAGCATGTCGATTACTTTGAGAACCATCAGCGAGGATTTGAGACTGTTCATGAGGAAGAAGAGGAGCTAGCTACGACTCCAATGGGTGAGACTCCTCCTCCTCTCCCTGCCAAGGACGATGACTACAAAGTTGAAGAAGAAGATTCTTCTGCTGGGTTCATGGCCCAGCTGAAGGAAGACATTGAAGAAGAAGCATTGAGGAACGAGCGAGATGCGCCTGGACTTTTGAAAAGGGACGAAACTGAGGATTCTATTAAGAGTCATCTTTCTGATGGTAAACAGCCCGCTCCATCCTTCAGCCTGACTCCAATTGAGGTCGAGGAAGATGTTCTGACTGACGACATCGACAGCCTTATTTTTGGTGTTTGCGTGGTTGGGTTTCACCATCATAGGTACGTGATATTGGTTTTTTGTTGTTATTGTTCTTTGCTAACTAATCTCATTCTAGGGGCCCTGAAGTGGAATATTGGGTTGGTCCTGATGGTGATAAGTCAGGAGTTTGGCAATTTTTGCCGTTCCAAAGTTTGCCGGATGGTTCACATTCTCATGAAGAGAATTTCTGCTATTTCACGCTCTTGTACGACGAGGCGACCAAGGCGGCTCCTCCTTTGACACCGGTACGGGACAAGCAAGGAAATATCGTCGAGAATCCAGAATTTAGCAACGTGACGACCCTCTTTGGCATCTCATGCAATAGACAGGTTCGAGTCAGTGAAGTTAAGCACGTCACATCTGACATTACAAGATCCACTGTTCAAAAATCGGTGGTTGTTGTGGCAAGAAAGCCTATATTCGGTCCCATCAAAGACAAACTCGCTGTTGTTACGAGGGCATTCTTCCAGCAGGGTGATTTTGAAGACCGAAAGATCATTGATAACCTGTATGAAAATCTGGTTCAGACATTTTCGCATAAAATTGATGAGGCCGAACTAAATGTTGCCATGCCCCTCCGAGAGCTTGTCTTCCGCCTGCGAGAGAATGTTCTCGTCATTCTCAAGGCGCTACTCTTGGAGCGCAAGATTCTGTTTTTCGCCTCGAACACTGAGCTGCTTTGTGCATCGCAGTTTTCTCTTGTTTCATTGGTGCCCAATCTGATTAATTTCCTTGATGATTGTGGATCTCCCATGCTGAACAAGCACGAAACCAAGATGAAGACGCCAACTTCGCTCAAGACCAGCGACCGCAACTCGCTTCTTGCGTTCATGGGCTTGCCGCTGCAGATTTTTTCTGAGGGCGGAATGTTTAGTCCATATGTTCCTCTTCAGCAGATCCACGAGCTCCATGCGCCAGAGTCGCAGTTCTACATGGTCGGTAGCACGAACTCAATTTTGCTTGCGCCAGGCCAGAACAACGATGATATCGTTGTGAACATGGATACCGATTCGGTGACCATTAATAACCATGACCTCAAATCTGCACTCGCCTTGTCATCTGATGACAAGAAGTGGATGGAAACCATTGTTCACTCTGTGACCAGCACTTGGGATTCTGAAGATCCGTGGAAACCAAAGGACTTGGGCTTCACCGGAAGTGAGGACTACATTCGCATTCAGTTTGAGGACTACATTATGAACTTGCTGTCGAGTGTGAAGTATGATCAGTTCATCACAAGGCGGCTGGGCAACATTCAGAGCAGCGCGTCGCCTGGAACGCTTGTCGGCCGACCCAACATCCAGGGTAACCCAATCAAGTTGTATAACATGGACTGGGTCCATGAGTGGATGCACACCCACAATTATCGAATATTCAACAAGTTCACTGACTCTGAGATATTTGATGTTGTTGAGCCACGGCACATGGCTAGTGATCCATCTGTGTTTGATATTCAGAGGCAGATTACTGATCCTACTGCAGCCAAAGCATCTACTGTGCCAAAAGACACCATTAGTAAGAGTGTTTCTCGGGTATTCGGTAATCTATGGTACGGTAATGGGGCCAATTCGAGCACCGGTTCTGCTTCGCCGGAGCCGAAAAATGCTAGCGCAGCTGGTTCTCAAGCATCTCACGCCCAGCGTGGCCATCGAGCGGGTGCACAGTCTACTGATCAATTGTCGATAGCAGAGAGCATTGCCACTACCACGAGCACAACTGTTTCTACAGAGACGTCGAATACGTCGGCTACCGAAAAGAAGGAAGGGTATTTTGCTGGCTGGACCAGATGGGCTGCCTCCAAGAGGAGGCAGATGGGATCTAAAGGCAGTACTGCGGATATGGGTGTTGTGACGGCTTCGCCAAGCAACCAAAGTGTTAAAAGCGTTGATTTGAATGATGAGAAATAAGCTGTGCTTAATGTATAAAATAGATTTATGTTGACATTGACCGTATCCAATTGGCCAATTTCCCTCCTTTTATTGGTACAATGAGTCAATTAAATATTCTATACAGTCTAAATGGTCCACTTGCGGACAATCGACGAGTAGTCTAACAAGGTCCCGATATCCTGATTAGTAGGAAATACTGTAATAGGTATGTGGCAGGTCACAGACACACAGTCGAGCTCGGATTTTGCTCGCACCATCATTCCATGGGTGTCAGTGGTAAGCGCCTCTATAATGTCAGAGCGGCTTGATGTTGTGCTGGTGACAAAAGTCAGCTGAATGTACCAGCTGAGCGAGATGGCTGAGGTGGAGAACTGGGGTGTGGCTGAAGAGGGGATGGTAAGATCGAAATGGGTCTTGGAGGTGGAAAAGCTTGACGAAGACAGCTGCACAAATACGCGTCTAGTCATGTTGCGGATATCCTGCGGCGGCCGGCGCGCGTACTCCTCAGATATAGATTCGGACGCCTCGAGGCTAGCTGTGACATGGCGGCATTTGAGAGCTGCATTTGCAAAATCAAGCAGAATAACAATATCCTCACCCACGCGATATATGGGTTTCGATAGACACACCATTGCTATTCGCATTCCGCTCCTGCCAATCTCAAATGTGCTTTTGAACGGCTTCTCGGCCTCTAGATACTGGTAGCGGATAAAGTACTCGATATTCTCTCGCACGTCCTGGCTTTCGGGGGCGAGTGTTGACGGATGTCTGCTCGCTGGAGCCCCAGAGCCTGTGCCTAGAGTTCCTTTGAAGAGCTCGCTTCCAAGCCTCGAGCCGCCTTTATCATTGCTCGCCTCTTGTTCTGCCGTTGATATTAGTTCTGAAATGTACCCCAGCAGCTGATCCTGCTTCGACTTGTTCTGTAAAATGTCCTGCTGCGGCTGGGCCAGTTTTCTTGTCTTCACAATGGCAAACAGGCTCTTCATGCTCGGTTTGCGGTCCGACAAGTGTGATACGAGCGCCTTGTCCTCTTTCTCGACAAACGGCTCCGACAGTGAATGCACAGGCATGTCTCCGAATGGGTCCACGAACGGAAACACGCGGAACGGCACAAGAATGATGCGAGGAACCGGACGCCCTCGGGCGTCGAGCCTCTGGGTGCCAATGGCCAGGTTGTAGCTGATTCTGATTGCTTTACCGCGGCTACTCGGAGGTAGCGTTTTGGGAATCTGAATGTGGTAACCATAGCTCTTAGATTCCCCCGGGGCCAGCTTGAGGTCTACAAAGAGCAGGCTCTGCGGGGTCGAAAATATAGGGAAAGAGTCCTCTGCGCTCGTACTCCGCCCGCTCCCCGGGCCCTCTTCGTCTACTTTTGTCAGTAGACTGCCCAGTCCGTGGGTCAGCCCCCTGAGAAACCCTCCAGAGCCCGATCCGCCGTACCCCAGGCCTTTCTGGCCCACAATAATGCCCTGGGTGCGGATATGCTCGAATGCAGACGAATCAACAATGCTGTCGTCCAATTGGAAGAACCCTTGGAGCTGTGCAAAGCCCATGAGGAGGTTCTCTGTGCGATTGGCCATGGGAATCGACAGACTAGTTCTTCTCGATCCAAAGAAGGACCGTGACTCGTCATGGCTAGGGATGCTAACTGACTTGGCCGGGGCGTGTCGGAAAGATGCGCTACGTCCCAGAGATGCGCCTGCCCCTGCGCTACCGACTACTGGTGACGAGGGTTCTTGGGTGGACAGGCTACCCTGGCGATCTCTGGTGACAGTGGCAGCGGAGGACGTATTGTGGAAAGTGACAATGGCCGAGAGCTGCTCGCCGGCGAAAACGACAGGGTTTTCGAACGACACTTCTATGCGCACATTGCTGCGTAGCATTTTATTTTTCGGGCCCTTTCAATGCAGAAAGGCGCCTCTCACCACCCGCTCTGTAACGATTGGCGATGGTGTGGTCGGTGAATTCATGGGGTTGGGAGACGCCCACTTCAGCCGTGCCATCATTGCACCCCTGAAAGATGAAATACGGCCAACTGAGAACTCGGTAGGCAGGTTGTTTGGCAAGCTTCGGTGTTTAACGGAATGAGAGGGACAGGCTTTGAGGGGATCTGAAGTGGTAATGATTAAACTTGGCCTCTTTGTTATACCCGTTGCTAGTTATCCCTAACTTATTCCCAGGGTGGTTGCCAGGCCAACGAGATATTAGCAACTCTGTCGATAACATCTAGTCATCACTCATAATACGCCTTCTTCGTTGCCTTTTGTACTCGATATCTAGTCAAGTTGGTACACAATAGCTGATGCCATTCGCAGTAATGCTACAATAACAGCGCTACTAGTGAGTAGGTAAATGTCAAAGCTTGTAGTCTATTGTATGGTATAATATACATTATTTCATAAACATGTCGATTCGATCCATAGCGCTCTTAATCTTCATGCCGACTCGAGTACTCAACTCGTAGTCATCGGCCCACCCAGAAGCAAGCTCGAGATAGTCTCGAACCTGTCCAGCGTGGGAAACGCCATGCATCTGCCATTCGTAAATAGCACGCTCATAAATGGCACTCGGCCCGGCCCACGGTTCGAGATTATTGGTCTTGTTGTACTGCACCTTGGGTAGACCGTGCTTGGTCATGCCCTTGGCAGGCTGTGGCGTCCAAATCCGCGCCAAAACTTGCTTTTCTAGAAGCTCGTTACCCTCCTCAACCCGGCCAAGGCTTCGCAGCGCAACGCTCTGAAGCAGATATCGCGAAACTAGCTCGTGGTCAGACTCCTTGAGTACAGCCTCGCTCGTAGCACTAAATGGCGTGCCGGGAGTACCAGAATAGCCCAGAATCTCCAGCGAAGCATCGAGCTTGTCCTTTGGCATTCGGCAGAATCCGTTCCATAGGTAAATGACCTCGTGGATTGGAGAAGTGCCAATGGCATCAATAAGGTGAATGTTCTCCTTCGTAGCGGTGTCCTTCCACTGCCCAATCTTTCGTAACACAAACAAATCAAACGGCATCGACTTTGCCATGAAGCCCTTCTTCTTGTAGAGGGACGGAGCCTTTTCAAGGCACTCCTGGGCCTTCTTCTTGAAGTGCTCCTCCTTATCACCGCCCTTGTTCTGTCGATACAATTCAACGTAACACACACCAGCAAGATACATATACAGGGCGTGCGACCATGTGTTGAGGTCAATGAGCTCGATGAAATGCTCAGCAGCCCGCTCAAACCCATGGATAATGACAATCATGATCGTCTTGTCAAACAACATGAGGCCTTCGACCTGCTTCATCTGTATAGGACCGCTCGAGGTGTCGTCCATAACCTCGACAGCTCGCTCAAGATCTCCGGTAGATGCTGCAATCATTCGCCCCTCCTGTAGTTGCCACAGGGCACCATGCGGGTAATGCTCTCTCGCAGCCAAGAGGGTTTCCTTGAGCCGCTCCTTGGTCTCCTTGAGAGTCTTCTGCGTGCGAGGCTCAACGGTATCTGGCTTCTCGGTGGGGTCTTCCTCAGGCAGCTCAATATCCGAGAACTGTGTCGGGCCGTCGTAGAACTGTAAGAGAGCAAGCAACGCAATAGAGCTGTGGATGTTCTTGTACTTGGTCGCATTCCACATCATGGTTAATCCCTGCTCCTTGTCGCCGTGGAATCCGACAATGGAAAGCACCTTGCCTAGAGTTGGTGGGATGATGGAAATAACGAGCTGCAGAATACCAAACATTGCGTCAACGCCAGACTCGATGAACTCATCGACTGAAGCGTAACCTGCGGCAGAAGACACAGTGCTCTCTTCAGCAAACTTGGACTCAGACTTGGCGATAAGCGTCTCCGTTGAATGGTTAGCAGATCTCTCCACTCGGTGAAGCCGTGCTCGGTACAGCTCCTTCGTGGTCTCCGCGACCTTGTCTCCATCGTTCTTTGTAGAGGTGCTGCTACCACCAGAACTGCTCCTAGTACTTTGTCCATCCTTGGAGCCCAGCGAGGTCTGGCTCATTCGCAGTGCAAGAGACGAAGTGGTGGACCCTCCGTGGCCCAGGATCTCTTTCCGGTGCTGCTGTATGAGCTTGTTGACCTCGTCAAGCACCTGATACGCCTTCCGGAGCTTGTATAGCGCTTTGGCACTATCAATGACGCTCTCGGAGAGGAAAAGACTGATAGCACCCATAAGATGCGACTCAGCAAGAGTGATAGCATACTCTGTGCCCGGCGGATAGCTCGAGGTCTTGACCTGGTGCTTCTGTGCTCGCGCCCGGTCTTTAATAGAGGACTGCTCAGCCTCGTACAGTGAGTCGACGGCCTGCTTGATGGCATCCGCCTCGAAACCGAGGGTCGCCTCGAGGAAGTGGATCACACCGGTTGCAAGCTTGGAGAAGGTCGAGGCCTTACTCTCCTGGAGGACTTCCTGAGCCAGAGAGGGCCGGTCGTCCATGACGAGATCCATGGCCCTCAGGCCGTGCTCGAGCGCAATAGCATCATTGAGCACGGCGATAATGCTCTCTTGTGACCCCTTTCGGCTCGGCTGAGGCGAAGGGGAGCTGCTCTTGAGTCCCAAGGCTTTCAACATTTCGGATCAAGTCACCTCAGGGGACAAAAATTTCAGGGACTCTGGCAAAAATGCGCAAAACCGGATCAAACGATCAAATGGACAGATCAAACGGACAGATCAAAGGTCCTTCCTTGCAAAACTTTGACACGTCTAACGTGGGGCAGCAAAATTTTGAAGCAAAACTCGGAATCTCCACGTATAAATGAAGGGGAATGGGTTGGTTGAGTAGTAGGCGTTGATAACGTATGCAAGATGCGTCCTTAAAAGCAAAAACAAAAAACAAAAACGGGCCAGCCAATACGCTTTCGAAGATTTAACCTCCACGTTTCCACCACAGGGACCGCCTGGACGAAATCTGCCCAAGGCTATGTTGAAACGAAATGAAGCTGGTTTATTTAATTTTGTGCAAAAGAAGTTGTCGCCCGCTGTAGTATATATACCTTGCCCGAGACCTCCGAGAAGTTGGCTGCATCGCCATGGCGGGGAAAATCACTCCCCATTTAGGACTTTTCATTACCACAATGAAATGCTCCACACACTACAAGTCGCCTGTAGATAGCCTGTTCAGCCGCAAATGCTGTGTTCTCTTCTCTTGCTCGGGTCGTTTGAAAGTAGCGGTATCAAGCACTGCCATTCTGCTTCAGACTCAGCCTTCGGCCGGACTGCCGTATGTATGCGGGTGCGCTGGCCACTACGTAGATCAGGGAGTATGACGTAACTGCGATGAACCCTCATGTGCGGCTCAACGTGCAACATATATACCCGTTAGCATCTGTATAATCACCATTACGTATGCATTTCATGAATCTGTCAAAATATTTATTGATGTATTTCCATCTTACCGGTAGTGCTTTCGGCTCGTAAACTCTTCATATGCGCTTCAGTTATTACAGCGTAACGATATTTGTTACACTGTTGGGAGTAAATAAAACCGCCTTCTCTGTTAGAGCCACATACTGCGGTACGGAAGTGAAAAACTGGATCATCAAAAGGTATTTATATACTGGCAAGAATTCGCACCTGGTCACAGAGCAATTTCGATTTCCAAGGAGGTACCAGCTTTTTCTGCGGTTGTATGTGTATGTAATTACATGCGCCGAAAGTCTAAAACAGCCGTACGCAGATTATCGTCATTGATCGCCTATGGGACACGTATAAATAACCGCGATTGTACCAGAAATATATAATTATTGCAGTACCTGTATTACCGGTTTACATATCAATTGGGTCTGGTAAAGCTATACTACCGGTAGAATTGAGTGATTGATGGAGTCTGCTGTGCACGCTTGACCTGAGCAGCGTTACTGGTAATGGGGACGTCGTTGGCCGCAGTAGAAAGAGCAGTGGACGCAGACGGCGAGAGAATCCAATCAGTGGCTCCTACTGCGGAGCACAAGCTGTATCCGAGAGAGGTGGCCGAAGACACTTCTTCGCCCTGACAGTTTTCTGCAATGCAGTCGGCAACAATGGAACCCCACTGTGGCATATAGCAAAGACACCCCGGGTCCCAATACGGGCATGGAGTGTTACTGGTGCTTTCCATAACACATGGTTTTGCGCATTCTGGTAGTTTGTCATAAATTGGGTCTGCAAACCCATTAATGCTAGCAGTGTGTCGCACCGACGGGTAGGTGCTATACGGATTTTCAGCCAGAACACCAGCAGTGGAAGCAACAACAAGGGACAAAGTGGAGAGTTTCATTTTCAAGGATTATCAAGTGAACTGGTACTTCAATTACCTAGTGAAGATATTGAAAAATGGAAGAATTTCGGCGCCCTTTTATACTATCCATCGGTGTAGATACATTGCCCAATTGGGAATTCAGTGTTGAGATTGATTAGATTTGATTGATAATTTTGCTGCCATGCATATTGACGATTCGCGCATATCGGCTAACTTCGGAGGTGTACGGCTTGGCATTACACACTGCACCTGTACCGGTGCTGTACTGTATAATGGAAACATGCTTGTATCAACAGCGTAGTATCGACAGTCGGGTAAAAAAAAAATGCGAAATCGCTGTTCTCCGAGGTATCAGGTGCCGTAGCACGACAACGAAATAATGTCCGCTCTCCAGATATGTCTGGATAGTTTGCTACAGTATACGAGCACTGCTTGAATGTAATACGGTAGTCAGTTCTCCAAATTTAAAGTTCCAAGAATAGACATACTGAGAATTCATATGCTTTCGTATCCCTTCGGAATTTCGAGCGCATTACGAACCAGGAACTGCCAAGGTGTATGCCAGGGGAAGTGACCAATTAGTATTTTCTTGGCTTGGTCCCTCAAGACACAATAGTAACATTGAATATGAAACAGGCTTCTACTGCCATATACTTAAAGAGATTCCTGGTTAGGCCGTAATCCGATATTCTATCTCAAAATGGGTATTATATAGTATATCTACCGTACATACCATAGAAATGGTCCAAAATACATTGCAATCACAAGGACAAGACACGATAAAAGCCAATGTTTATAGAATTACTACAATGTAGGTATTTCGAACTTGAGGGCAAAGGGGCCATTTTTGGTGAAACTATTACCGTACATGTAACTGCCGCTACATTGCATGACAGTCTTGAATAAAAATCGCAACCTGCAACATACTCGGAGTAGCGACGGTTGCCCTCGGTTAAATTCGAAAGTAAGTTCCGTTCAAATCACGAGGTGCCAAAGAGAAAATCCAGCTTTATCGCATGCTATACCGTTTGGTAGTGTTACACGGAAAAATGTTGGGCAGGAAGGGTTTCCCTTATGCTGCCAACAGAGGAACGTGGACTACCAGGTACATGTAATTGGCCCCATCTTTTCAAAAATGATTAAATTGTTATTACAGTAGTTGGTTATAGTATGTCGAAGCGGCTGAAATGCGGACCAATTTTCGAAGCTCTCCACTCTATAGAGCCTGAAATGGTCACAAGGTGGCACATTCTCCTTTTGCTCTTATCCAACCAATCTGATTAGCTTATATCTCTTATCAGTGCGGCAGAACCAGGCAAAGAGACTTCTGAAAATACGGACGCAAATAACGTGGATACGTTGAAAAGAGCGAATATCCTGTTTCACAAGTCCAAGGACAAGTTCCCGCAGAGTCTGAGCAATTCGCTGAAAAAATTCTGGAATTTTGCTCTGATGGTACTCCAGCAGAGACGAAGCAAGCAGTTAAGCTACAGTGAGCGTAAGGGTATGTGCTGTAATATCCTGGTTGGGGAAATCGTGTAGCTCTTGTCCGAATTCAACGAATGGACCGATGAAGAAGTCAAGGCAATGGACTGATAATACAGAAATATCATTCAAAGAGCTGTGAAATACTCTCCATTTGGATGGCTTTACCTAAGCTATGAATTGGATGAAGTACGACTACAGTCTCGTATGGGCTTGATCATCCTGGTCGAAAAAATTGTAAATATATATACTACTGTATATAATTCTTGATCAGAGTCCAGAAGAGGAGGCATGGCCCAATTCATTAAAAAAGGCCACTTCCCGAGGACGACCACAACACGCCCAACACGCTAATTTGCCATAAACCCCATAAGCTGAAGGGTGCTAAGTTTTTATCCATCGTTTTTCCTTGCCCTCGGGACGTAATCAATCCCCACGACGTAAATGCGGTACAGAGATGGACCCCGTTGATATGCGATTGATTCGATTTATATTTGTATTGTATTTATATGATTTGAGTGGAGTCGCTTCGCCCCAAGGGACGCACACAAACTATAATAACATTCGTTCATTCCAGAAGAGGAGGACTACCGTAGTACAGTACTTATGGTGACACTAGATGCGAGTTGAGGAGACGGTTCAGGGTTTCATCACCAGCCCAAAAAGCATTCTGCAGAGGACTAAACCAATCAGCAAGCTAGCTCGAGAATGGGTGTGTACTTCAATAAGGGCTATGCGAATGAATGAAGGCCTACGTAACTCTTACGGAGCAAGCATGAATGAGTGAATGAATAAATCGATTAGAGTCTCTTATACGCCAAGGAAGGCTATGGTCGTATCTTGGCTTTTCAGCCGGCCCAAAAACAATGTAACAGAAATATGAAATAAATCCAGAACCAGGGTGGCTGGTGCAGGTTTTCCACCAGTATTCTACGGAATAGTGTCATTTTATTGCCTGATATGGTGTTACACGAACTTTCGCTCGAGAAGGAAGGGTTTCCCTCGTGCCATCAACGCAAGAGTGTCACACCTTACTCAACACTGAGAAAGGTCTGATAGCGGTGATTGACTTCTGGAACTCCATACCGCAACTCTCTCATTAGATGGACTCCCATTTTCGGGTGGCTGGTGCAGGTTTTTTCCCCAGTATTCTGCGGAAAAGTGTCATCTTATCGCCTGATCTGGTGTTACACGAACTTTCGCTCGAGAAGGAAGGGTTTCCCTCGTGCCATCAACACTCGCGTGTTGACTAATTGGCCCCATCTGTCAAATGGTTTGAACTTCATTAATTTGATATAATATGTCGAAACGTCTGCCAAGCGGACAAATATTCGAGGTACGCAGTACTCTATAGAGCCTAACTCGGTCACAAGGTGGCAAAGGGCTATAAATACAGAAAATTCATTCATTCAACGCAAGAGTGTTGACTAATTGGCTCCATCTGTCATGGTTTGATCTTCATTGATTTGGTATAATATGTCGAAACGTCTGCAAAGCGGACAAATATTCGAGGTACGCAGTACTCTACAGAGCCTAACTCGGTCACAAGGCTGCAACGGGCTAAAAATACAGGAAATTCATTCAAAATTAGCGGTTCGGTGAGAAGAAACTCTGCTGCCGCTGAAAGACCATCCTTAGAGTTGAGGATGGCTCAGGATGAGCTCCGGAGAGACTGTAGCAAGCAGGTTATGGCAGGACTTCTCTCATCTCTCATACTGGGTAAGGTTATTGTCGACTGTTCGGGAGCGGATTTGTCACACTTGGTGTTGAGGAGGACCTTCAAGACGACTTAAAATCTAAAGCCCAATTATTTCCACTAATATGGATTATATAGCTCATCTGTGTTCTGTCACAATATCTAGAATACTATATGCGATAAATGAATATATAATATGGTCACAATTCGAACTTTTTACAGCCGCATGAGCCGCACGATATGCGGCTGTTAAGCTATTTTTATATGCCAAAGAAAAAAAATTTCTGGATTACTAAGCCCGCGTAGCGTAATGGTTAACGCGTCAGACTTCTATACACGAAGTTTCTTTGGTTGAAAATCTGAAGATTGTGGGTTCGAGTCCCATCGTGGGTGTTTTTTTAAAATTTAATAATGCGCGCGCGTGCGCGCGCGCGCTCGATATCGCGATCGAGATGGTATATAGATATCTGGTTTTCGAATCCTGGTAATCAATTGAGACTCTCCATCAGGTAACTGTAGCTGAAAACTCGAGGTAGTTATAAATATAAACAATGTGGGTTTCTTACAAGTGGATATAGGTCAAACGAGAGAGCACCACTGCACGCTGGGAAAGGAAAAGAGATCACTTTTATAAAGCCCGTGAAGACACTTGGGGGAAGGGTATTTCAACGCGGTTAAGTACAGGTAGGAAGGTGTTCCACAGTAGAATATTTAAGGTTGTGGGCCTTTGATGCCTTTATATCCAATTGGGAAGGTATAAAATCGGTGCTTTTTGCAAGTTAGATGCTGCCATAATGTAATCCCTGAATATCTTTACAATTTCCGCGCTGAAGCCTACAACAATTGTCTTTATACCAGTGCCATCACTCTCTACTGGGTAATCGAATTCACCAGCGCTGGTACGTTCTCAATTGCATTTTGGGTACTTCAATATCCTGGCTTGCGTTCTCGCGATGAGAATTCCGATGATAATGCGTCCCGATTAAGCTCTGGAAGCATCTTTACCATTTCCCAATGGTGACGGCCACTTCTCTCCGTGTTTACGATGAGGTCAGGACTACGTAGGAGTATTGGTTTTGAGTATTTACCGGCCAGACATCTACTGATTTAGGAATGTTCCAGCGATGGAGTCGCTGAGGAAATCGACCGCGTCACCCTATTCGATTTCGCAGCTACCTTGGCTTCATATATACATTGTCACCATAAGTGTTTAAACTAATCCTCCTCTTCTAGACTTTAATCAAAAATTATCGATCTATCTACGAATGTTCCCTCTCCTCTTTCTTTTTCTCTTCCAGGCTAACGACCTATTGCGCTTGGAAAGGTACCACCCCACGGGATGCGCTTTACTACCTCGAAATTCTTATGCTTATTTCATACTCTTTGCCTCATCCCGACTTAAGTAGAATCGGATATTTCCCGTGACTACTTCGTCATTTACGTACCGATAATGTAACACCGGTACTTACAGTACCGCATTATTATATAAATGGTGCTTTTATTGATACTGGAACCATCAACCAACGAATCCACGTATTCGCAACTAGGCGGTTAAATCTCTTCTTAGACCCGGTCCCATCCCGAGTCGGAAACAGCTATATTTTCTAGAAGCGGCCCCTCGCTGAAGAAATCGGCACCGAAACCCTATTTTTTTTTGCCTACAGGCAGATGTTCTTACATTTATCTGATTTATAAAAGTTTTAATCCCGAATCTAGCTGACCATCGACCAGGTACCGATAATTAAGAGTTGATACCATGGCGCGTTTTTCACCATTTGGTATACGGGATCAACGTTTAAAACATAGATGGATGCTCCCTCCTCACATAGCCAAATAGTAACATGCCCATACTTGCTTTGATGTTGACTATTTAATGTATGAAAGCTGTCTGCTGTCTGCAACGTGTGCTCCTGCTGGTCCAATGACTCCCTGGGCATGGTTATGGCGTCTTTGCATCAGCGTTTTCCTCATCCTTTGCCCTTAAAAACTTTTACTTGTATATTACCGGTTTATATATATGAGACTGAAATCGCTTCCCTATAAGGAGAAGCGATGCTCTTCTGCTCTTACCCCTTTTTCGTTATCAGTCGTTGAAAAATAACCCTTCACGTGCATACGCACGTGTGTGAGAAATAGAGAGTACGGACAATTCGACACCACGTACGTTCTAGAGCAGCCATTGGGCTATGAGCTAGCTTCTACGTTGGAATACCAGTAGATTCGAAGAACGTAAACATGAGCAGGCCCTTAGTTTTGAATTAATAAACAGCATATATCCTGTTTATTGTACCACGTATGTTTTTAATTTCCCATCCCCTGACCAGTCCCTTACTTACCCCTGAGCATGATCCCCTGAAATCGCGACCGGCCGTTTGGCCAATAGGAAAACATGTCTCGAGCCGAAGAAGCATACGCGCGTACATATTGTACCAACAGAGATACGGCCACATACAGCATACAGCACAAGCAGAAAAAAATTGCTGCATGTATGCGGGACAGGCGAGTGCACTGTTGTGAATGACGTTGTTGGGGGGATAGTTTCCTCGCCGACGGGCCGAGAAATTTAAGAACTCAACTCGGGCCGTAGTAGCAAATTTATTTTATCTCCCCGGAGATCTCCAGTAAAGGATATTCAGGGAGAATATTCTGCACATTAGCAACCCCCTTTGCACGATTCTATGATCAACCCAGGGGAAACATGCCTTATGTGCGGCGGTTGCTCAAATAGGAAATAAGTCTCAAATATTGCCCAGTGAAGTAAATTTCTGAAGATCACTCCTTACGGATTAGGCAAAATGATGGTCGCTCGACTGATAATTCTATTGCAGTTTCTCGGAAGTAGATCTCGAATACGCAGACGGAAAAAAAAGAAAGACAATACGTAATCATTTGTTTTCTTTACGCGAGAGACTGTAGCTGAGTTTGAAGTACAGCTGTTTTATACATAATCTCCGTACTTTCTCTTTCGCCGCGTTACACAATTTTTCCCCCTCCGTCAGGAGTCAGCAAGTTTGGGCACCTCCCTTTTATTTAACTCACTTTAGTCATTCTTTTAACCAGTGAGAAGGCTTTGAAAGCCATCGGCGTTCCCTGTATCACATTCGTTTCTGATCTCTTTCCTACAAAATGTATGTGTCAAATACCCCGATGGAGCCTTCCGCTCTAAAGGAGGCCATCAAAGAGGAGACATCTGGTACAGGAGTCTTCTCTTCTGGCGCCAGTCAGATAGCTCTAATCCTCGTTGGCAGCTTCATCGTAGGTGTAGCGCTTGACGCCGTATGGCGTGTTGCAAAGCGTACCTACAGAACTGCCACTGGTCGAGAAACTAATTTCGGCGGACTAATGATTATGATCCTCTTTGCAGTCCTTGGACTAATTGAATGGGTCTATTTGGAATTCGTTGCCTGCGAAGGTGAGCATCTGATGACCTCTTTGCAATGGAGCGATCCAACTCGGCGATTCTTTGTACGAACCTTCAATGGCATTGTGCCGGCAATTGCTGTATACGTCTACTGTGCATACATGCTCCGATGGAGATACACCAAGTCAATTTTGCCTCTCGAGGAACGGCGGGCAATTCCAAAGCAGTTTGCTATTGCACTGATGCTGCTTAGCATTGCCAACGTCGGTGTTTATTTCGCCGACTTGGCTTCACAAGACAATTCGAGCGCTTCTTCGGTGGCGGTTATATATGCGTTCGTTGGTGTTATGCTCCTCCTGGCATTGCGATCCTTCTACCACTGGGTTGACGGTATGGCACATGCCCTGAGAATTTACAGCGAAGAATTGTCCCCTTCAGCTTATGAGAAGCGTGAATGGTTTAACGAGATGGGAATGGAGTTCAAGGACTAGGTTAGTACCTATGTTACCTGTACACTACTAATGGGTGTCTTTGCTGCTCACATGAGACTTACAGACTGACTGCATAAAACGCCGTGACGATTTAATGTGCCCAGTAATTGGGTTAGAATTTTTTCTTTTATTAAGCCGGCTTAATTGATTTATGAATAATAAAATTATAGACTCGTTGCATAGTAAATTCATCTCCAGGTCATAAAATTAAGAAAAAAGAGTGGCTTACTCGGGCGAAAGCAGTTCGTAATAATAATGGGAGTAGAATGAACCAAGGACAATGCACGCCATGATTGCAAGGACAGCTGCAGTTAAGTAATCCAATGCGGGTGTAACCACTGTCCTGCTTTTCAAATTACCCTCGCCTGGACAAAAAACGACGTAGTCGTTCGTCTCCGCCTCGTCTTTGGGGCGGGCCTATCAGGGGAACTTACCGAGGAACCTGACAGAGCTCGTCGGTTAAGGGTCAACTCCCGTGGCAGGCCAGACTCTGTCTTCCTAGAAGGTGTATCTGAGCCGCTATTGAAAATTCGCCGCGGTTTAGGTATAGAACTCTTGGGCGTGCCTGCAGGAGTCAATGGGTTCAGCGATTTATTCAGTAGTGGACTCTGAATGTTATCACTAATGGGTAGAGACAGTGGAAGGGGATCTTGAGCAACCGTCTCGTACTTCCGTAACTTTGCCTCTAGTTCTTTCTTCTCTCTCGTTAATCGCAGGACATCCTTTCTTGCATTGTTGTATTGTGAGGTCAAGTACTGAGACTCACTGACATGCCTTTTCTGCTCTAGGCGAAAAGACTTGAGTTCGGACTTGAGTTGAGATAATTCAGACTCAAGATTAGAGTCGCCTAGATCGTTGACATGCCTGTTGCGATCGGCGAACGACGTTTCGTACTGCTCAAATGAGCTAATTGCCGACTGCAGTTGATCGATAAGACTCTCCAGCTCATGGTTAGTGGCTTCAACATTGTGTAGCTCGGCATCTCTTTGAGAGAGTAATGCGCTCAATTCGTCATTGGCGCTTCTAGACACAGAAACAGACTCCTGTAGAGATTGGACGGTTTGCTCGTAATCATGGATGATCGATTCGACCGCTGATTGGAAGGCAGTGGAGCGTGTGATCCGGGCCTTTGCTGACTCCACACTTCCAAAATCAAAATCAAATGCAGATCCGCTATTCTGTACTGGTGTCGCCGGGGTGCTTGAGAATTGGCCGCCTGCCAAGCCTGGTGCAACTGGCGAGTTAAAAGTTGAAGTAGAAGCACTGCCAGCTGCAACCGCCTTGCTCTTCCAGAACTGGAGCTCCCGCTGCAAATTGTCAATTGTACGAGTCATCTCTTCGCGTGAGGCTTTGGTGTTGGAAGTCTGAATTTCCGGGGTGAGCTGAATGGAACGCGCTCTTTGAGCATATGTCAACGTGTTTAGCGTTTCAGAGAGATAAAGGTCTTCAGTCGTAATACAGGCAATCAAATATGTGTGCGCCTTCCCGCCCAGCGAGTCTTGCAATGCTCTGGTTAGCTTGGAGTCCCGGTATGAAATATGCGAAGTCGGGCTAAGCGATAGCTGAGAGATGACCTTGCCCAGACTTGAGAGGCCAGAATTGATGGAAATGCCTTCTTTAACACGGCCCTCGTTAGTTGCGCCAGTGTTCTTGATCCGCTCGCTCCCCGCCAGGTCAACGAGGTTCAGCTTAGAAGTGACAGTGGTCACGATGCCAGTACTTTCGTTGAGGTTTTTCTGAGTCAGGTGAATCGTAAAAATGGCGTGTGAACGGGACGACTGGGCATTGATATCGGTGGAGTTAGTTTGGCGGACAGTAGAACCCTGATCCAGCACCGCCAGCAGTGATTCAAAGTCCTCTACAACGACTTCCTTGAGCCCTTGGAAAAGAATGCTGCCCTTGGAATCCTCTCTAATGACAATCTTGGAGTTCTCTCGGGGATTGAGGAGATCGATGAGCTGCTCGTTATAAATCTCCATATACGTCACGGAAGCGTTCCAAGGACGCTTGTCAAACTCCATCGTATTGCCCAGAAGCTGATTCTTTGACGAAATGTGGAAAGAGGGTGGCCGTGCTCGGAAGGGTACCGGCGAATTGGACCCATAATCGCTGGAGTTAGGATTGGAGTTTGTGTTGGAGTTTGAAGTGGGCGATGCGAGCTTGGCAAAGAGAGCATGTGCTGCTCTAGCGGTCAGACCCATCGATTCCTCGCTAGAAGTGCTCTCCGGGGCCCCGGATGTGCCCATTGTATAACTTTTTCCTGACCCAGACTGGCCATATGCCATAATCGTGACATTGTAGCCCTGAATGAGCTTGGAGATACACGGCTCAACGTAGTTCCAGATTTGTAGCTGCGTTGTTGTCGGATCAAACACGGTATCAAAGATGTACCGCTTTTTATTCCCACCATTGGGTTGCGAGTACACAGTAACGGATCTATTAGTGGTTTCGTCCACTACAGAGGGCCCCATTGCGTCTCCTAGTTGGGGCTTAATTCTCACCGCCACGTTGACAGCCACTGTGCCCGACGAGACCTTCCCGAGCTGTTCATCCAATGACGCAACAAAGTTGATTGAAGAGAGGGAGGACGAAGGACGGTGTCGCTGCCTCGGGGACCGGCCACCAGCGGACGAGGACGAAGCCGACGAGGACATAGTGTTCGACCGCGACAATGTCGGAGAATCCATCCGACCCTACACTAGCACTAGCTGTTTAACAAGCCTTGGTAGCAGCAGCCAGTCAAAGCACCTGTAGTCGACAAGTAGCAGGTTCGACAGGTGTGATATATCGCTAGCTACCACTGGAAGTGCAATGTAAAGGGTGGAAGGGGTGCCAGCTATACGTAGTGTGCAGAGCGTATTTTATTTTATGCAATAGAGATTCGCCCAATAGTTCCTCACGTTTGGGGCTCCCAAGAATCCTCTCCCCAAGATTTGTCTGGCGAGATGAAAGGCCCGAGTGTGTGAAGAGTTTAATATCTGTAGCTTTCCAGAGCTTCGGTTGGGTATCCCGTAGGCGTACGTACCCAAAGATGCCTGCATGAAACTTGTCAAGGAAGGCCCCTCCAGTGATACAGGCACGGCGACAGAAATTTTCGTAGCACGAGTATGCAAGGCATCTAACACGCCTGCAATCACATACCAGCCGTTTTAATATCACATGGCCCCACCACCCCTTGCACCTTTTGTACGCCAATTGACCCACCGCAGGGTCAGAAAATTACATAAGATTTCTCGCACATTTATAGCACAGCCATCGCATTATCCATTTATTATGTGGTTATGTATACATTCAGAGTTCAAATGCTGTATAGATAAGTAGGGGGAATGAGGGGGGCCCCTGTCTGAGATTCCAACCCCTGAATCTGTAGAGCTCTGCACTGTAGTTTTGAGCCTACATTACACGTCCTATGGTTGTACAGGAGCTACGCAGTAAAAGCCCAGATTGTTCTCCTGCCGTGCGAGGGTAAAGATGCGGGTGGATGCCATTGTGTAGATTTTGTTCGTAGAGTATACCGCAAATACAGATGTCAATGAGTGGTAGAGACATTCGTCCTGTAACGGTCCTCGTAACGGCTAGGTTCCGCAGTACCGGCAGGGGATCCACCGCGCGCGCAGGCGCTCCCACGACCACTGGCCTCATCCTAAAGCGCGTGGCCAGATGGGCAAGAGGAACGGCCAGGTTCGATGAATAAGAGTACGGACCAAATCGTAGAGCAGTTTTCGGACCCGGAGCTGGTGCCCCATGGGTTCATAGACTCGGCTCTGACCCAGCATGGCTCTGGTTCGAATAATCTAGATAAGCTGCATTCCTCTGCTTCACAACTGTTATCACAGCTCGATCACTATTCGCAGGATCTGACATGGCAGCTCGAGAACATTACCAATGAGTTGATACGAGTTTCTAATAAAGTTTCGTATGAAGTAGAGTTGCTTCGAAGCGATGTACAAGGACTGACCACCGATCTGGACAAGCAGTCAGCAGACAAAGTACGCCAGCTGGAGAGTGACGCAGAAACGGTGAGCAAGCTCATGAAGCTGGACAAGGTGATAGTACGCATGAACGAAGTCCAGCAGGTTTTTGCCGAGGCAAAGGAGTTTAATGAAGACAAGATCACCACAGAAGTCATGGGGCTGGTAAATTCTGGTAATGAACAGAATGCATTGGACAGACTCGACGAGATATATCAATTGTGCCAGGTGTGGAAGGGAACCAGCATATATCCGACCCGGATGAAGTTTATCAACGAACTGAGGTCGCGAATCGATAAAATTGTTCAGGATAAGGACAACCAGTCTCAGCAGAACAATGTGCAATCCTCACCGAATAAGGTACAGACATCACCCACTCTTCAACAACAACAGCAACAAAAGCAATCCGAAGGTTATTACGGTCTGTTTGGATCATTCACGAAGAGAATGGGCTATTAATCATTACGAAGCGAATGAAAATCACTCTTGTGAGTACAAACCGAAACCAATAACTAGTCTCTAGGAAATCTAGTGGATCTCGCGGGTGATAGATTAACTATAGACGGTTATTTTCGACTTTTGAGAATCTCCTCCCGTTCCTGGAGGTCAAACATGCTAGAGCCTTGCTTCAAGGCCTCGATCAATAAATAAAGGCTCTTGTCGCCAAAGTCCTTGGATTGTCGTAACTTGTCCAGATCTTCGGCAAACTCTGAGGTCATTAGTTGCAGGTAGTAGTCGTTGAAAGCAGATTCGTCTGATTCGGGCTTCAGAGACTCAGGCATGACGGTCTTGGGGTGGACCATTGGTGCCTTGTCCTCGTCTTCGGGTTCGATGTTCAAGTCGTCGACCTGCTCGGTCATCTCAGTATCCCCTTCGTCATCTTTGGTCTCTTTAATGTCTTGAGTAGAACCATGACTGCTATCGGAATCAGAATCGGACGAAAAGTCTATATATGTTGTTAGCTGTCTTTTTTCTTCGAGCCATTCCAAGCAAGTAGTACATACCCTCTGTTCGAGGCTTTCTCTTTCTTCTCCGGCGCTTCTTATCAGCCGTACCGACGTTTTCTGGAGCCATCGATAACGGTATATTGGTGGTGGAAAAAAGATTTTGATAGTGGTGATTGATATATCCCAAAGTATACCCACACCGCTGAAAAATCAACCCAACCAGCGCCTTTTGCTTTGCAAGGGTAATTGATCAATTCATTGCTTTGTTTTTTACAAACATTGAATATCTGTCGTCTGACAGACGGAGAATTACTTCCTCTAAGGAGGTAGCTCTCTCGCTTAAGAGAAGAATAAACCGCTCATCACGTGATTTACGCGCGGCTGTGCTGCGGCCGGTATTAATTAACACCCAAAAAAGTCAAAGCTTCGATAACCTCAATATCAATTACCTACGTGTTTAGGGCCTAAAAATGACAAACGAAAAAGACAAGAGCGAGTCGCCATTTATCTCCTACGGTGATGTAGAGATCGACAAAAAATTGGGCGAGGGCATCAAGGCGTACGCGCTGAGATCATATGAGGACGCGGTTGAGCAGTTTGGCGACGCGTGCCAGTTGTACAGCGAGAAAAACGACGGCGAAGAGGACCCTGAATTGCTGTTCCACTACGGAAAGGCCCTGTTCAAGGTTGCTGTAGAACAGTCTGAAGTGCTGGGCGAAAAAGTCCAGAAGAAGGAAGAGCAACCGGATGGCACTGCAGAAGGTGAAGCTGCAAAATACGCTGAAGGGGCAAAAGCAGAGGATGAGGAAGAAGATAAAGGAGGAGAGAAAGAGGAGGGAGAAGAAGAGCAGAGCGACTTTGAAGTGGCCTGGGAGATCCTTGATCTCACCAGAACTCTGTTCAGCGCCAAGGTCGAAAAGAACCCCGACGATGAAGCAATTAAACGAAAGCTTGCTGAGGTTTACGATATCCTTGGCGAGGTATCCCTTGAGTCAGAGAACTTCCAGCAGGCGGCTGAGGATCTGGCCAAATGCCTCGAGATCCGGTCCCAGGTGTTCGAGCCTTCGCATCCGCTGGTGTCTGAATCGCATTTCAAGCTTTCCCTGGCACTAGAGTTTGATTTCAGTACCACTGGAAACAAGCAGAAAGCTGTTGAGCAGATGGAAAAAGCACTGGAGAGTGTCAAGGAGCGAATTGCAAACTCGGGCAAGGAGGACCCGGAGCTTATTAACGACCTCGAAACACGGGTAAGTTATCGACGACAATTGTATTTGAGAGAAACAACTAACACGCAACAAAATAGCTCGAGGACTTGAAGGCCTCTGAGGCGCAAGTCAGCGCTGTCAACCGGGAAAAAGTACAAGCACTAGATGGGCTAGTAGGCCATGAAGCGAGTAGCGTGCTTAAAACTCATCTTTTGGAGGCGGTTTCGAACGCTAATGATATTTCTGGGCTTGTGCGAAAAAAGAAGCCAGCAGCATCCACCAGCAAGAGACTCAATAGCGAAGAGTCCACACCGACCAAAAAACCGAAACACGAGTGATTTTACTACGAGTACTACACGTATACTAACTTCTTGAGCCCTCTCTCGCGCTGGTATATAATATGCGAGGTTATATGAGATCCCTGCCCCCTGAACACGGAGGGTTGTCTCGTCTCCCAACCCCTTTTTTCGGCCAACATGTTGTTTTAACCCCTCCACTTAACACCTGCACACGACAAATCCCAACTTTTCAACACGTAACATAATCCGTAAAAATGGCTGAGGGTAAGTAATATCACCAAGGGTCCGTTTTTTTGTAGTTTTTTTTGGAGCAGTTTGGCATATGGCATTTGTGGTGTATTGTGCTTCTGTTTTTCAGGGGGACTAGACGTGCACTTTGACAGTTTAGCCTACAGTATAACCAATAACACAGCCCACCAAAGAGCTACTTTGCAGAGCAACAGCTGGTGGGCGGAATAGGCAGAAGGAGCCAAGGGCAAGATTCGGCCAAAGCGACCTGTCAAATATGTCAGGTTGCACTTGACAGATCACCTTTAGAGGCTGAGGCCGTTCCGCCCAGTTGGTATTTGGACCCTCGTTACACTTGCATATCAAGTTGAGCTGTAACCAAACTGTAACCACAAATTGGGCCTTTTTGGGATAAATGGGTAAAGTTGGAGGCTAACCGTGTTTGTTTTGTAATTTTAGATTCAGAGGAGCGAGTTGCAGTTGAGGCGCCATCCATTGCACCACTGGATTCAATTGAACCAACAATGGAGAACAGTTTAAGGTCTCCGGTGCTCAACCAGACGAGCTCGAACCCGCTGCCTGAGTCCAACGTTATCCGACGCAAGCTCAACGGCTATGTAGGGTTCGCCAACCTGCCGCAGCAGTGGCACAAGAAGAGTATTAAAAAAGGGTTCAACATGAACCTCATGGTCGTCGGTGAGAGCGGGCTCGGGAAGTCGACCCTCGTGAACACGCTGTTCAACCGCGGGCTCTACGAGCCCAAGGAGCGCAAGGACCCTGCCGCAGAATCGCCCAAGACGGTGCAGATCAACTGCGTGTCCGAGGACCTGGAGGAGAACAACGTGCGGCTCCGGCTCAACGTTATCGACACGCCCGGGTTTGGCGACTTTGTCAACAACAACGACTCGTGGCAGCCCATTGTCGAGGACATTGACCAGCGGTTCGACGCGTACCTCGAAATGGAGAACAAGCCGAACCGGTCGCCGTTTGAGGACAACCGGATCCACGCCTGCATCTACTTCATCCAGCCGACGGGCCACTCGCTCAAGCCGCTCGACATTGTGGTGATGAAGAAGCTGCACAAGAAGGTGAACCTGGTACCGGTGATTGCCAAGTCAGACACGATGACGGACGAGGAGATTACGGCGTTCAAGCAGCGCATCCTTGACGACATCAAGCACCAGGCCATTGAGGTGTTTGAGCCGCCGCGGTACGAGAACGACGACGAGGAGACGATTGCCGAGAACCACGACATTATGTCCAAGGTGCCGTTTGCCATTGTCGGCTCGTCCGAGATGGTCAACACGAGCGACGGGCGGACCGTGCGGGGCAGGGCGTATCCGTGGGGCGTAATCGAGGTGGACAATGAAAACCACTGTGACTTTGTCAAGCTCCGGCAGATGGTCATCAAGACGCACCTCGAGGAGCTGCGGGAGCGGACCGCCTATGTGCTGTACGAGAACTACCGAACCGAGAAACTGTCCTCCATGGGCATTCAGCAGGACCACTCGGTGTTCCGGGAGGTGAACCCAAGCATGCGACAAGAGGAGGAGAAGGCTCTGCACGAGGCGCGGCTGGCCAAGATGGAGAGCGAGATGAAGGCCGTATTCCAGGCCAAGGTTGCTGAGAAGGAGGAGAAGCTCAAGAAGTCCGAGGCGGAGCTGTTCAACAGACACAAGGAGATGAAGCAGCAATTGGATCGACAACGAGCTGAGCTCGAGGAAAAGAAGGCTAGACTGTTGGAGCAGGGGCGAATTGCCGACGAAAAGAAGTCGCGAAAGGGTTTCTCGCTGAGATAGAGCATGGCTATGATTTAACTCCGTATTGTTTTTTTTTATTATTACGTATCTGACCTTTGAAATTGGTAAAATGTCCAAATACTGTCGTTACGCATTCAGCGAAGGGCCAAAAAACTACTTTCCCGAGTGACTAAACGGTCTCTGTACCTTGTTTCATGCCCTTCTCGTTGGAAATAGCCGGTCAAGCAATGCAAGCTATCAATGCTGCCAGTAGTGTTATTTGGCAATTATTATCGTTCATTCAGTTCCAAGTGACTGAAGACATGAACGGCATACTCTTGAGAGCCTCTCTAAGCAGTCTATATCTTGGCGATTGGAATTAGCCTATCTAAGTATTACAGTCTATTCAATGCTACTACTAGTAACATACAGCCTGTGGTGCAGCGGCAAATGACCTGCGGCAGCGCCAAGCTGATAACCGTATTGGAATATTAGAACAGCAGTCCTGTACAGTAGATATGAAATTTCAGCCGTGCAACGTTTTGTACGTACCCACACAGCTCAACTTGTATCATTTTTTATCCTGCTACTGGTTATACCTGTGCTACTAACCACCTGTAATATACATAGACTACCCGTACCAATTGATAATTTAATTGTCCTGACGCCTTATGCCGTATAGCTGCTGCAAACCCCTTGTGAGCGTTACGGGCGTTGTGGGCGGGGAGGCTGCGCTGTCCCAACCCCCCCTCCCCCTACTGGACACATCGCCAACGAAGACCTAACGACACTTCGGCTAACAACCAAGCGATTAACCATGCCTAACCAGGGCCCAGCTCCAGGAATCACTTCTATTATCAAGGCAAGTTTCCATAATTTAGTTGCCCAGCAAGTCTAACAAAGCCAGACCACGCAATTCGCGTGGTTCGTGGGCCATTGCACCTGCCTCACAGGGGCGCTCATCTACGCGCTGTACGCAATGCGGGTGTTCAAGGCCCCCAGCTTCCCAATTTTCTGGTACCGAGCGTCCTTCGTAGCGGCCATCTTCACCTACGGCATCATCCTCAATGAAACGTACAAGACAAAGCGTATGAAGTGGCCGCTGCTCCTCCAGGACGACAACGTGCACTACCTGCTCATCTCGTTCATGTGGCTCTACGAAAAGCCCTTCTTCGGCACGCTGCCGGCTTTCATTGTGTACTCGCTCTTCCACGTGCTGACGTACTCGCGCTCCTACGTGCTGCCGCACCTGGGGTTCCCGTCCTCGTCGCGGCTCGCCAACCAGATCAACACGTTCATCCAGCGGTACAACGACCCGCTCATGATGTTTGCCGCCTCGAGCGAGATATTCCTGCTCATGCGGCTGGCCGTGCTGTTCATGACCTTCCGCAAGGGCACGACAATCCCCTTCATTGTGTACTTTTTGTTCATCAAGTTCCGGTACGACCAGTCGCAGTTCACCCAGACGGCGATCCGGTCCTGGGAGGTGCGAATCGACAACCTCGTCGGCGGGCCCAACACGCCCTTCTTCATCAAGAACGTGTGGCTCGCCTTCAAGGAGATCATCCGCACCTACATTGGGCCCATCCTCAGACCCCACTCCGTGCCTGCCGCCGACAAGTACCGGTCCATCTAGTCTTTTCTACCTACTTAGTACTATACAGCTCATCTCGCCTATCGATAATCAGGGGTACAGCGAGTGGGACTTGGCGCGCGCGACACACCACGAAAAGTTTCATCCCTCCGCAGACGTGTAGAGCATGGTTCCGTATAGAATGCTACTGGTTCGGCGCTGTCGTGCCGGGGCGCTGGCGGGTGTTCGCCGCTACTCCAAGGCTGTTTATGAAAACAAAAAGTCGACCCTGACCAGCGACAATGAGACCGCCGACTTTGCCGACCGCAATAGCGCTCTGCTCGCCAGAGATCGGCCCATGTATCCCCTCGTAGACTCAATGACCAGCCCCAAGTGCGAGAAGCTGCGGCTGAGGGACTTTAGACGCCGCTTCGAGCACTGTACTGAGCACACCGCCGACCCCGCCGCCGCAGACCCCGTAATCATCAGCGGCAGGGTTGAGAGCATAAGAAGAGCCGGAAGGGGCCTGCTTTTCGTGGACATTGCCCAGGACGTATCTCGCGTCCAGATAGTGGTGAACATGAAGCGTCTGGCTGGGTACGGCATTGTAGAACAGAAGAAGGCTGCGGAGAGCCACAAGCACATTCGCCGGGGCGACCACGTTATCGCAACAGGGTTCCCTTGGAGGACCAAGAGCGGCGAGTTTTCGCTGCTTGCTGACCGCACAATTGAGCTCGCTTCGCCCTGCCTGCACCCTCTCCCGACCAATCTTGTCGACGAAACAACAAGACAGCATAACCGGGTCGTGGATTTCATCGTCAACAGGGAGGCGCGGGAGGTCATTCTCGCTCGGGCAACTGTCATTGCATCTATTCGACAGTTCCTATCTGAGCGTGGCTTCCTCGAAGTGCAGACGCCGATGATCTCTACTCGCGCCGGAGGGGCCGCAGCTACTCCATTCGCTACGTCGTCTTCAGCCTTGTCGTCAGAAGGGAAGAGCGTTGACCTGGCGCTTCGGATTGCACCGGAGCTGTGGCTTAAAAGACTCGTCGTGTCAGGGTTCGAGCAAGTGTTTGAAATCGGCCAATGCTTCAGGAACGAAGGCATCGATGCAACACACAACCCAGAGTTTACCACCTGCGAGTTTTACCAGTCATACACGTCGCTAGACGAGCTTATCACCCTCACGGAGTCCATGCTTCGGAGCATTGTTGATAAAGTCGCCGCTTCCCATCCTTCGCTCGAAACCCAGCTAACTCATTTGAGGCCTCTTTTCGCGCAACCATTCAAACGCATTGACTTCATACCCTCTCTCGAGCGCATTGCCGGGCTTGTGCTCCCCGAAGAATTAACTGTCGAAAACCTCCTTGCATACTGTAACAAGGTGCACCTCCCGGAATCGGAGTCATTGAGCAGCTTGGAGGATGTTGACGCCGCTCAGCTTCTCGACAAGCTTGCTGGGCACTTCCTCGAGCCTCTGTGCCAGGAGCCGACGTTCATCATCAATCACCCACAGGTGATGGCCCCGCTGGCTAAATCAACTACTGTGAGCATCAATGGCACTCTGCGGCATGTGTCTCGCCGGTTTGAACTATTTATCAAGGAGAAGGAATACGCTAATGCCTACGAAGAGGAGAATTCGCCGCATGTCCAACTCCAGAACTTTATGATCCAGGAAAATACTACTGATCCTAATAGCATCTCTGACAAGGGCTATGTCGACGCATTGGAATGGGGTCTTCCGCCCACTGGTGGGTGGGGACTGGGGATAGACCGTTTGTGCATGCTGCTCACCGGATCAAAACGAATAGAACAAGTCCTCACGTTTGGAGGAGTGAAAACGGTTAACTACCAGTAACTACGTAGCTATATAGTCTTGTAAATATATTGTCTTTTCAACAGGCCTCCCTTCCATACTACGTAATTGATCTAATCGTTGGTACTTAATCGGATCTCGGTCCGCTGTTTCCGGGCTCTACTCAACGCATCTGTAGCGCGCGTTGCGGCTCCCCACGTACGTAGTCTGTCATAGGGATGCACTTGCCTTGTCCCTTCAGAATGGCGTCAAGTAGACCGCATAATGCCACACACGTGGAAATCGCGGAGAAATAAGGCGTGATTCTGGTTCGGGCAATTGATCGACTGCTAGAGAAATATTGCTACAACTTGCAAAAAAGAGTGTACCGTAGTGATCATGAATTTATTGAGGTACGGCTGATCATTCCATGGGCCAAGGTATATAAGTACCCTGCTGGATGGTCTACACAATCCCCAAGCTCACCGACTGATGACTGTGATCCCTGCAGATATTCTATGGTATATACACAACACAGGATTACAGACAGAAAAGACACATAAGTGGCGCATCTCGGACTTGAGTCCGCGATAGTCGAAGTCCGATATCGGATACGACCCAACCCCGCCTCATCCTTCGGACTATTTAAGCCCTACCAGGGTCCGATTTCCCTCTACACTCTGCAATTGTTGTAAAATGCCCGTAAACACATTCTCAACTGGCTCCTACGATAAAAACCACGAGCTTTATGACCAAGTCCGACAGGATTTTCGTTCTGAGGCCGTCGAAGAGCTCCTTGCCGGGATCAACTTGAAGGAAGGATCCACGGTCATTGAGCTTGCGTCGGGAACTGGAAAGTTCACTAAATCTATTGTAAACAGGGGATACAAATTGACAGCTTGTGAGCCATCCACCGGTATGATCAAGTCCTTCAAGAAGAACTTCCCTGAAGTTCCTTGCATCCAAGGCGACAGTTACAAGCTCCCTTTTGAGGATGCATCTGCTGACACGATTCTCATTGCTCAGGCTTTTCACTGGTTTGCCGATACTGAGGCTGTCGCTGAGCTGGGGCGAGTGATCAAGCCAGGTGGCTACATTGGTCTCATCTGGAATTACGAGCATGTCGACCAGCTCCCAGCAGACAATTGGCAAAGACAGACTACTGAATTCATTTACACCCATCGAAATGGTGTTCCTCAGTACCACCTGCAATGGTGGACAAAAGCTTTTGACAACCAATCCGTCTTTGAAACTCCTTATCATGAGAAGCACTTCCACTTTCAGAAGAAGATAACCAAGGACTACCTATGGCCATATTGGGAATCGCGAAGCTTTATAACTAACCTGCCAGATGACCAGAAGGAAGTTGTTCACAAGAATTTTGACGTGGTATTGGAGAAGGCTCTCAAGCCGGAGGATGTTGATAAGGACGGCCTCTTGACTGCTGAAAAGGGAACCCATGTCGCTTGGGCTAAGCGATTATAACCTTAGCAGAAACTGAATGCAGAACATAGTCTAAAAATGTTATATGGTAGTAGCAACTGCATTTCTTGCTCTTATACACACTACTGCATAATTTTTACGCATATGGTACATGTATACGAATTTAAATTAGCTGTTTTAACATAGCGCAATGAAATAACATCACTACGCGTAAATTAATCAAAACGCGTTCTTTCAACGTCCTTTCGATCACCATAGAGCTTTAAAATGAGCGAAGAAGACAAGGAAAACGCCCCATTCATACCCCCATCGCTTCCGGACCTAGCATCCTGTGATCTTCACCGCAGTCATACTTATTTGACCGAAATTCCGGCTACGATCAAAGCTAACCCGGACGAACCTTGCATCTTAGGTGTTGATGAAGCTGGAAGAGGGCCTGTTCTTGGCCCCATGGTCTATGCCGTAAGCTACTGCCCAATTTCATTCAAGGATGATTTGGCCAAAGTCGGTTTTGCCGATTCCAAAGTTCTCACGCACGAAACGAGATCAGCGTTGCTGGAAAGAATATGTCGAGATGAAGAACTGAGATCCAGTATTGGCTGGGCCTCGACCATTATGACCGCAAGAGATATCAGCTCTGGCATGCTGCGCCCAGAGAACCAATTCCAATACAACCTAAATCAGCAAGCGCATGATGCTACCATGGATTTGATCCAGAAGGTCCTGGATCTCCGAGTAAAGATCGCTGAAGTTTACGTTGATACAGTTGGTCCACCGGAAAAATATCAGGCTAAGCTGTCAATGCGATTCCCGGGAATAAAAATAACTGTGGCTAAAAAAGCGGACTCTCTTTATCCCATAGTCTCTGCCGCATCCATTTGCGCCAAGGTCACTCGAGACGCATCGCTGATTACAATCGATGAAAGCAACGGAACCTGGGGTAGCGGATACCCGTCAGATGGCAAGACCTCATCCTGGCTGAAATCGAACGTCGACCCTGTATTTGGATGGAGCAAAGCTGTACGTTTTTCTTGGCAGACGACTAGAGATATCCTTGAAAAACACAATGGCGTAGAAGTCGAATGGGCTGATGACTTCTCCAAAAAGAAGAACGCGGCTAATTTCTTTGCATCGTCGTCTACTAACATCAACCAACTAGCGACCACTAAAATCTATGGTCAAAATGTAGACAAACTCATTTAATACACTTTAGTCGTAACTATAATTCTGCACATGATTCATTAAAGGAAGAAATAATAAATTAAGGGAACTGGAAGGTGGAATGACTGGGATGATACGGGTTCTTCTCCGGGTCACTGCTGTTGTACGACTGCTTATGCTGCTGGTACCCACTTCCCTGACTTGACGAAGGCATTCTCGGAGAATTGCCCGCACTATTGTTTCCTAAGCCAGGTGAGTATGTGCCGCCATTGTTATCGTAGGAAATAGCAGTTGCAGCAGCAGCAGCAGCAGCCGCAGCCGCAGCCGCAGAGGCAGCATTAGTAGATGAAGCTTCGGAACGACTCTCTTCACCGTCTGGCTTTCTTAACTGATCCCGGCTTTTCTTGTCCTTCTTCTTATCCTTCTTGTCGTCCTTCTTCGACTTATCCTCGTGCCTGTGCTTGTCCTCTTTCTTCGACTTGTCGTCTTTCTTCGACTTTCCTTCCTTCTTCGACTTGTCGCCAGACTTCTTCTTCTTGCCAATAGTAGCACCCTTGAGCAAGCTTTCAAGACGGAAAGAGCTTTCACCGGACACTGGAGTTTTGCGATCATTCGCGGTGTACTGGACAGCAGGCGGAATGGAAGGGGTTGCTGATGGGGATTCTAGACTAGGAGACGACTTGTTACTGTGTTCGGGATATCTGACAGTGTCAAACGAGTTATAACTGTCATCTCGAACAAACTCTTCATCATCCGCATCCCCATTCTCCTCGTCATCACCCAATCCTCCGAGCTCCTCGCGACCATACTCAACAATATGCCTCCTCTTCGATGACAGGTTGCGAACCTGCGGATACGCCAGTCGCGACGTGCTGAAGCTATCATTGCTGTACTGAGTGTAGTTTGAGCTGTTGTTGTGATATTCTCCTCCGGCTCCAAATGAATCCGCCAAGGAAGTCTTGAAGGACGTAGTCGATGGAGTTCTTGCCAGGGATCTGTTCAGTATGACAGAGACCTTCTTGTCGTAAAGCTGTGGAGCGGACTCAACTGCATCGATGGCGTTGTCCACACTGGCATCTGTATCTGTAACCGAAACACTGTGACCATGGTATGCCCGACTAGAAGAAGGTTTCTTCTTCATATTACTTGCAAAGAACGAATCCAAATTGTCCAAAGCTGTCCACATCTGGTTCATAGACCCGTCATCGGCAAAAGGCGTTCCATCAGCCCTGTCCATACTATATCCGTAGGCCTCCTCCTTGTGGAATTGGAATTCCTCAGCATTAGCGTCCTGGGTAGAGTATACACTAGATGATGCACACGTGTAGAAGACAGCATGGACGTTATTCCTAGTAATGCTAGCAGTAACAGCCGGTTGAGGCACAGACCATCCACTCTCGTCTGGGATGCCGAACAACGTCGCTGTACGCTCGTACTCCTTACGCAGAGTACGATTGCCCAAGCTCATCCTTAGGACATGCTTGTCCATCTTTGAAGCAGATATACTGGACGCTTCGTCCAAAACAGACAAAGCTTGCTCCGCAAAGTCAGTTCGAAGCAGCCGTAGCAAAGGAGATATCAAATCCGCTCCGACGCCAGAGAATTCTTCACGCTTCATGTCAACCATCGGGAAAATCAGCTTCAGTATCTCCATAGTTTCTTCCCGTACCCATCTAATGCGGTTGGAAAGAATACCCAGAAAGAATGAAAGAACAACCACTTCCGCATCAGGGAAGAAATTTGACTGGATAGCTTGAACAGTCTGAACCAAGAAATCCTTTTTGGTCCTGAAGCGATTGTTGGCCAGCGACGACAGAATCCTAGAAAGGCCCGGCTTGTTGTTCTCATCGCAACTTTCCCTCAAACTTTCCGCAGAAGCAACAATTTCTGGAGTGATATCGCCGGTCTCTAGAGCGTGAAGATATCGAGGCATATTTGTGCAAATCGCCAAAACCAACTTATGTGAACTTCCCACTATTTCGTTCGGCTCCAGCTTATTAAGCTTCTCGAGCACAATTAGTGTCTGTTCCCATGAGTTAGAAGACCGCAATCCAGGAAGGAGCGCCTGTTGCAATCCCTGGAATTCTCCTTCCCACTTATTCGGAAAAACAGATACTAGGCACGAAACTGTGTCAGGTGAATTGAGGTCGATCTTTGATAAGAACTTCTCCAGAATGGACAACACCTCAATGAATTCCTCCTCATGAACAGTATTAAGACAAGCAACTGCTGCCCAGAAAAGCTGCGGATAATTAATGAGGTCCTCAGATGGCGTCTCAGCCGCGACAGCGTTGAGGGTCATCAATATTTGCATTGCAAATCCTTGAATATCTGGAGTGGAATCAGATATAGTGTTTGACAATCGGGCAAGCATGTCTGCCAACATGCCCTGATCCATATACGACAATAAGCAGCGGAAAATCTGAAATGATCGACAGGCAATATGACGTACAGGACAAGCAGTGGCCCAATGCAAAGCAATTCTAGCCCACAACTTCCTTATGTCAGGAATGCTCACAGATAAATACTCGAGCACTTGACTGATTAATACATTCATCGAAGGGGGAGTTCGAGCGCCATCCTTGTCACTGTTCAAATCGTCATAAGCCCATTGGAGCTTAGAATCACCTTGTCTCAGCTTCTCCAAAAATCTCTCTCTGCCTGCTTCTAGAGGGGTATAGCCACTAACAATCAGCACCAGCATCTCCTTTGCCTGGTCCGATACAATAGGGATATAATGATCGAACAATGCAGTAGCCACATGGAGAATAAGGGGCAGATTCGTTTGCACTGTTTCATTTGGAGTAATCATGAGATCGACCAATAGGATAATTGCCAGCTGGCTTTGAGAAAGGGAAATCTCCTTCCCTCTCATAGGCAGAAAGTCGTGCACATCAGCAACATATGAGTACATTCTCATGGCTTCCTCTGCGCTCAGCTCCTCTGGGTGCACAGGAATCATGGATTTTGGTACCAGATAACCAACGAGAGTATCCAAAAGCGCATGTCCTGGTATGCTGCTTGCCAAGTATAACACAATCTTACGAGCGTATTGCACAAATGCAGGATCTCGTTTGGCCAAACTCTGTCGCACAATAAAGTCGAGAATGACATTTAAGTTGTTCGGATACAAGCCATTTGCCAGCGCGACCCACAGCGCTTCGACTTCATTGTTAATACGGTCACTGAAAGCAACTGTAATTTCCAGCAGATTGCAAAGTACCATCATCGCGCTTGCATTTGGTTGCTGCTGATCATTTGGATCCAGTTTCAGCTCAACAATTTGTACCCACGGCAACAAAACAGAGAGGATATCTCGTCGTGACATATCGCTCACCCGATGGAAGAACATAGACATTTCGGAGAATATCATAAAAGCATCTTGAGGGTGATCATTTGCAAACCGCGTCGACAAGCTAAACAAAACCCGCTTGTATATAGTTGGTGAACGACTCACGACGCTGGTCTCAAACTCGTGCATGCAAGATTTCCCATAAAACCGCGTTTCCGTAGCGTTGAGAAGTTTTCCAGCCAAAGTTCGTATTTCAAAATCTTCGTCACCAGTCTTGAACAGCCCAAGGGTTAAAGCCTGTCTAACCTCACAAGGATAATCAGGATTGCTAAGCATTACTTCTGCAACAGTTTTGAAGTAACTTCTGGCAGTTTTCGGATCCGGGTACATCTTGTAGCAATTGGCAACTGCTTCAGCAAAAATTGACTTATGCTCTGGATTGTGCTCTAGCAGATTCCTTAGTGCTTTTCGACCAACCACTTGCAAATCATCTCTGGAGTTCATCAGCAGGTTATTAATCCATCCCAGAATACCTTCAACGTTAAAGGAACTAGTATTCTGAATTCCATTTGCATTATCAGTAACAACCTTCTGAATTGGACCCGCACAGAGCGCTGCCATGGCATTCAAGATAGCCATTTCAGATTTTCGCTTTTCCAGCTCCATAGATGCTAGCACCATGTTCTTTTCACGGGAATCTTTGGTCGTGTTCAACGCTGCTTGCTTCATAATCGCCTCTCTGTCTCTCATAAGCGTGTTGTGCTGGCGGAACTCACACCATTCTTCAATGAGACGGAAGTACTTTACTCGCGATTCGAAGGTCAATAATCCGATAGTCTTCTTGCTCTGGTTGACCCCCATGACTAGGTTTTCCACAATACCGCAATAATACCGTCTTAGTTTCTGGTAGTCCCAGCTCGTCTGGACAGCACTTGTCGACAAAAAGCTTGTCTGATCATCCAAGAAGCCAATTAGTACGGTGATCACCCATTCGTCGTCATAAATCATTGGATCAGACAGGTAGTATGAAGTGACCTTAAAGGCATGTGCAATCTCAGTAATCACTCTATCCTGACGGTAGCCTGTGTTGGAATCGCGCCTAGGTGCAGAATATTGTCGCCCATATGCCTGACTAGATGCGAAAGCTTTCTTGTACTCGCTTTTCCATCCTTCAATAGCTGGCTTCATACACTCTAGCAGTGCTCGATAAATGTTAACATTGATGCATGCGATACCAGTGACTATTGCATCTCGAATAACAGGGTTGTCAACTCCCAGCAAAGGGATCACCATTCTAAATACCGACCGAACCGAAGTGATTCGCTGGTGATGAATGGTAACCTTTTGCACTGACTTCTTTCTGCTGTGATGGCTGTGACTATCGGGAACATGCAACTTCTGCTCGTCAGTCAATGTGAGTGTCAGACACGCAACGATCAGGTAGATCCGCCATTGCTCAACTACCACTTCCGGATGGGTTCTCATAGAGTGCTTAGCCAAGAACCCATGACTACCATAACCCGAAGAATCCGCACGCATGTATTCTAGCACAACGTCATGCATCTTAACCAACCGGACGCATACGACATTTCGCGCAATTGCGATAGGAATGGGATAGTCAAGGAAGCAGACCTTAACGAATGATGGGAATGCTTTCAGCCAGAGTGCCGTGTCAACACCATAATCAGACTCAGCAACCTTTACGAGAGATTCCTTTTTCTTGCTGCTCAATTTCTGGAGCCGTGTCCGTTCAGGCATACTGAGAGAGATAGGTGGGTTCGAGTTCTCAAATATCTCTGCAACATCAGCCTTCTCAAGGTAGTTAATCAATCGACATGGTGCCGCCATAGAACTCTTGGAAGGTCGCCGCGAATGGTTTGTAGTACGCTCAATATGCTCTTCGTGCTGCCGAATAGCCTTGTCAAACTCGGCTGTTAACCTCAAGATTTTTATCGCAAGCTGCCTTATAGAACGATCCTGAGAGCACAAAAAGTAAAGACCATTACCTTCGACTTCCTCAATCGACGGCCACCAACTGTTCATAACTGCATCATCGCCGCCCGTGCGTTTTTCCTCTTCCGGGAGGCTTAGGTTGTTGCCATTGAAGTTAAAAGGAGAATCGCCACGGTTTGGCTGACCAGTCGCAGAAGAGGCATTGGCCTCTTTTTTAGAAGAGCTTCCAATTTTCTCAACCCAAATCTCGAGGAGCTCAACATACACTTTCAGGAGCCTTTCATAATCCGAGCTACTCGACGCAGATGGATCATACGCAGTAAAAAGCTTCTCGTCATAGGAAAAGAGCAATTTAGAGAATGTAACAACAATAACCCTGGTATCTCTTGTCTGTGCAAGCACCTTGAGAGACCTAATAGCAGCCTGGGATATTTTCGAATTGCCGTTTATGGTGTTCCGGCAAAGGGTTTCGATCACTTTACTGTAATTCCCATCATTGGCTAAAGTCCATGGGAAGCTCTCAATAATGACACAAAACAAATCAATGAGAACGGAACGTTGACTCTGGGACGAGCTATCGCTACCGAAATGGAATGATACCCCGATAGGAGTCTTCGATGGCTGCGACCGTTCTTCCGTTGCCCTCCTATTTGCACCAAATTGAGAATCACAGAGCAACAGGAGTGAATAAAGGGCGCGGCTGAACTTCTCATAGACCTCTAGCAATGCACCAGTTGGCTTGGGTGCTGTGACAGGGTCCTTGATACTCGGGTCTTTGACCATTTCTGTTAATAGATCGTCAGTTGGGAAAGGAGGACGCTCTCCAGATTCAACATCTGTAAGAATCTCGACAAAAGCCTTGATAGCGATAATGGAGCGTTCTGGAATAAGGCCATCAAGGGAATGAGCTTCACTGCTTCCATTTGCATTGTTGAGCAAAAATTGGAACAAGAGGTTTTCCAGAACATATTGTCGATAGCCATATGCCGCCACTCGAATGAGATTAACACAGGGAGGGCTGACATACGGATCAGAAACCATCCATGCCTTCTTATTCGATGACCCCAGAACAGTCTTAGTAATAGTATCGAGTCTTTTAGTGGTATTATTGAGCGACTCCGTGTTTCGGCACATGTACACCCAGAGCAGTCGTGCAGCACCAGTGAAGAATGTCGCTCTGTTACCTCGTTCCTTAAGCTTTGCGGCATTGTTTTCAAATATTTGCATCCAATTGTTAGCGAATAACTCCTGTGGAGCAACACTCAAAACTGTAGCGCAGAATGGGAAACATTGAATCCAAAGCTTTGGCCGGTTTATGAGCTCCATAGATTTGTTGAACAGCAGTTCAGTTGCCTGTACCCAAGTCGGGTGATTGAGCTCTGCAGTAGCAACGCCAGGGATTGGCAACAAAATCTGGGATATCACTTCCATGTATGCCAATTTAACAGTCATACTCTGCGTTCTGGAAAAGAATTTGGCCAGGGACTCCAAAAAGTTCGCAGATTCCTCCAGCATATCCATTGGGTACAGTCGCATCTTCAAGTACCTCATGCCATGAATAACCAGTTGTGTACCCACTTCTTTATCCTTACTCAGCTGAGTCGTAGGAACCTTTTCCAGTTCCGCAATAAACCGATCGCCAACACTGATGAACCTAGAGTCGGACATCTCACCAAGAAGCTTTGCAAATAAGGTCCAATTCGCCCTACGGATAATGCTTCCAGAAATGAGATCCGGCTCAGCAGTGCGCAGCTGCTTGAACACAATCTCCTCCAGTTTTTCGCTGAGATCATCACCGAGAACCTCTGGGGGCGTTTGCCTAACAATCTCCATGAGCACTCTGCATAGAATATAAATACTAATGAGGCTCTTTCTGTCGGCTTGAATGGCAGCCTCGCGAGGGTCTAAAGGGCTGGTGGCTGTACCATGTATATATGAACCATTTCTAGAATGGCCCCCCGCACCTGGACCATTCTGAGCCACGTGAACCGCCGCTTCAGACTTTGACTTACGCCAGAACATGACGGAATCAATCACAGGCTTTGGCTTACGTCTAGCAATATATCCCAATGATGCAATGATTTTGTCAAAAGACGGGTCTTTACCCTCCCCGAGAATCTCCGCAATATTGGGCTCTGATTCATAGGAATATCCCAGGCAAAGGCTCAGCTTTCGCTCAGCATATCTCACAAACTGAGTAAATAGAATATGAAGCGCGTATTCTGAGGGGGTCTTAGGGTCATGCTGCTTTGACTTGTTTGGCACAAGTGGCTGGGATTGCTGAGGCAAGACCGGATCACTCGACGTCTGCAAGGGGAAATTATCGTAAACTTCAGGATTTTGTGCACTTGGTGAGCTGCTGGTGGTCGCAGGAGCTGTTAAAGCCTGGGGATGAGCGGGTATATCCTGGAACACAAAGCTATGCGATGACTGGGACTCAGCAGGTCTCAACGACAAGCCTTGAGGTATATTCGGCAATTCGGGGTGACCTGCCAGATGACCAACTGCCCTGTCAATTGAGAGCTGGTGCTTTCTAGCCGGAGGGACAGCTCGAGAGTAAGTTGCCGCCCTGGTTGGCCGTGGATGTGCCATTTCCCTATGAGGAGAAGTCATATTGCTAGGAAGAGACAAGTTCCGATCATGATTGTACTCCTTGTCAATCTTTTTGGGGTTTGGTGGAGGCGTCGTTGGCTCTTTGGCCAACTGAGATCCCGTATCCAAGTTCGGCGTATCCTGGCTGTTCAACTCCATCCTAAATGCAAGTTAGCATCGAATTATGCAAATATATACGGCTATAGGTCGACCTTACTTCTCGGATTAAAAAATATTACTTGTCGGATCAAGGCAATAGAGGCACCTAATGAGGTGGAGCCTTCTCTCGACGGCGCGTTCTGTCGAAGCAGCCACTAAACTGGAAACATTAGCATGAAGCGCAAAGAGTGGATATACTTACAACAATAAATAGATAAAGTCTAAGGATCAATATTAGATAGATTTACCGATTCGAACAAGGGTGGCAGCCCTTAAAAATCAGATTACTTGGCCCTTATGCGGAGAGTTGATCGTGAGGTTGATATTTGGGAGACGGGACCACGAAAAAAGCACAGGGGTGATACCGCGTCGTCGGTAAGTTCAGCCGCACAAGCCTCACAAGCAAATTATGGGTTTAGAAAGGCGCCCGGCCTTGAGTTAGTACAATCAAGAAAGTAGGGTATGTTATTTAGAGATATCGAATATTATTGTGGTGCAAAATAGCTAAGGGACATTAGATTTCGCCGTTAAGCATTTCTCCAGTTTGTTTCACATAGATTTGGCTGCCTGAAAAAAAGAGAAGAAGCAAAACTACGCCGTTGAATAAAGCTTTATGTTTTGCTATTGAATTAGGATCCAGTAGTTCCTGCTATAGGTTCAGGTCAAGATTGAATGGTTCCAATACCAGAAATTTACGGTACCGGTACTTGGTACCGGGAAATGATTCGTTAGTTCTGTCTCATACAATGTACAGTATACCATATGAGTAAGTATACGCAAAATAGTTTAAGGATGAGCCCAGGGGAACTACCAATACAACGGAGGCTCAATTGCTCCTCTTTAGGAAAAAAGCGAATCACTTGAACTGCACTCCTTGACACGGATTCGTAATGTATTGATGATCCTTTTGTGGGGACAGTTAATCTATCGTACAGTGTACCATAATGCCAATAAACAAATCCGTTTCATATCGATGACTCTCGTTACACTGAGTTTCCTTCTCGGAGATTGGCTACCACTCTTCAAGGCAAAGGAAAATCCGACCAAATACTAGACATTTTTCAGCCGGTGGGAATGATGGCACTTTCTTGACCACAGCAATAAGGCTATTTTAGGGCGGCATTTCGTTCGTTCATTCTAGGTACAACATAGCGTATGGAACAATTTATCAAAACAGCTTGCATTACAAATACCGGTAATTTATAATTATTATTCGTGATGATAGTGTAAAGCACTTACTCAAAATCATCATCGTCATCATCGACCACAAAATCATCATCTTCGCTATCCAGAGCCATGGAAGAGTCATCAACGACATAAGACTTCTTTGCAGCAGCTCCTCGTCGAGCTCGCTGCCTTGGAGCGAGGATCTCTTCAACTTCATCAACGTTATTATCCTCCATTTCCTCATCAGAATCGAAGACTCCTTTCTTCTTAGCCTTTGGCTTTGTCGTAGCTGGCTTGGAAACGGAGGTCTTAGAAGCTGCTACCTTTTTGGTAGCTGGAGCTTTGGCTTTTGCAGCCGTGGCTTTCTTCTTAGGCACAAGGTCGGCAAAGGGGTCTAGTTCATCATCAGAGATTTTGAACTCATCCATAAAGTTCTTCTTGACAGAAGGCTTCTTAGCCGAAGATGTTACTCCGAAACCAGCATTGAGATCGTTGTAGAGGTCATCTGGATCCATATCGAACTCATCACGCTTCTTGGATGGAGGAGTGCCGAAAATCGAGCTACCATTTCCGAATATTGACTTCTTTTTTGCCTGTTCCGGCTTCGCATCAAACGACAGTGTGCTTTGTTTTTTAACAGCATTAGAAGACGCCGGTTTTGATGATACCGCCTTTACAGGCTCCTTCTTGACTCTTGATGCTGCAGGCTTCTTCTTCGCACCCACTACGAAGTCATCATCATCATCATCAGCGCTCTTTTTCTTTCGACCGCCAGCACGCTTCTTAGCTGGTCGCTTAGCTCCTAGGACGACTGATTCACGCTTCTCCTTATCCTCCGCCAAAAACTCTTCCCAGCCTGAAACAAATTCATCCAGGTCAATGTTCCAGAGGTCCTTAGCACTTTTCTTCAGAAGCTCATTAAGCTCAGACTCCTTGTTATCCCTTTCCTTAATGAGCTTTTCATATCTCTCTCGGGTAAGAGACCAAAGAGACATGCCCAGTAAGTAATCATAAGTAGCTGGCTGTGGTTTGTTCACAGTCTCATCCTGAACAATCTTTGCGGCTTCCTCGTCCTGTTCAGCCATCGCCTCCAATTCGTTTACAGTTCGATCGGCTTCTAGATCCTCATCATCTTCCTCCCACACAGCATTGCCATTCTTGTCATACTTAGGGAATTTGAGTCGACGAAGCTCATCCACCAGTTCATCCTTTCGACGGTTAGACACGGAGAACTTTTTGTCGATAATCAACTTAACGAACCGAGCCTGATGAGAAAGCTTTTCGAGATGATTTTTAAGCTTGCCTGCGATGTAGTCTTTTCGCTTCTGGTAGTACTCCAATCGCACATAATAGAACTCTGAGAGAATCTGTTCCGGGGTATCATACTTCTTGATTCTGCATTGCGGATCAAATGCAATCATATTGCTCAGGTTAATTGAGGCCGTGAGCTTGAACTTTTGCAACAGACCTTCCTTAAGGGCAGTTTCCATTTGAGTCTTGCTCATTGTTACCACGAATTTGACACCAACGCCGTGCTCTTCAGTCATATCCTCAATCCAACCCTTGTCATTCTTGTCACGCTTGTCTTTGACAATGGCGTCAAGAAGGAACTCCTTCATAGTCTGAGTCCACATACGCGCTGGAAGTTCAGTAATTTCGACGGTCCGGTCGTCGATCTGCTCAATAACGCCATTGACTCGGAATTTGTCATTTGAAATTCTCTCAATAGTACCATCCCAGCCTCTAAACCATGGTGTCATAGGCTCCATTTCTTCGCCATTCATTAGCCGTTTGATATTATTCACTAAATCAGACGGGTTAAATGGCGGAATGTTAGTAGACCAACCAGTACCAATGCCTTCCGCACCATTGACAAGCAATGTCGGGAGCACAGGCAAGTACCATTCTGGCTCAACGGTACTCTCGTCATCATCCAAGTACCTAAGGAGAGGATCATCGTTGGGATTAAACACCTTTCGAGTCAACTTGTTCAACTCGGTAAAAATATATCGTGGAGCAGATGCATCTTTTCCGCCAACAGCTCGAGAGCCAAAGGAGCCTCGAGGCATAAGGAAGTACAAATTATTGGCACCCACGAAGTCTTGTGCAAGACCAACGATTGTCTGATAAAGGGACTGCTCACCATGATGATAACCAGTATTTTCAGAGATATAACCACCCAGCTGAGCAACTTTGATATCTGTAGTCAAATTCCGCTTGAAGCAACCGTACAAAATCTTTCGCTGCCCCGGCTTGAAACCATCAAGGACATTTGGAATCGATCGGATATTATCGGCCATAGAAAAGAGAATCAGCTCCTTGTTAATGAAATCAGAAATTGGAATATCGTTCAAATCTGGATCCAGGTGCGTTCCCGGTTTGAAAGCCCTTAGCCAATCCTTTCGTGCATCAGCATTTTTCTTGGCAAAAGCGAGTTCAATGAAGCCTTTGTCGCCCGGTTGGAGATGTTGGAAGGTCTTCAGATGCTTGTCCAACTGAGCAAAATACTCACGGCCCTCACTGTTGGGTTCAGAAGTACCCAAACCTTTGTAGTACTTCTGCTTCCAGATACAAGTTTTTCCTTCAGTGTCACGCCAAAGCTCGTATTGCGGCATGGTGTAAAAAGGAATTACGCGTTCAACTCTCTTGCCTTTCATGACGCTCACCTTAACGATAGGAGTAATGAACTCGACCAAAAAGCCAGGAATTTCCAACAATCCGGGGAACGACGTTTCGAGGAAGTTGATAATCAAACCCTTAATATGCGAACCATCATGATCCTGATCGGTCATAATCATGACACTACCATATCGCAGACCGTCTCGAGTCGTATAGTGCTTCTTGTGTTGGAGGCCCATGATCTGCTTGATAGCCTGAATTTCAGCATTCTTCATAATCTGATCATGTGAGGCTTCTCTAACGTTGAGCAGCTTACCTCTAAGCGGGAATACGCCGTAATAGTCTCGTCCAACGACAGCAAGACCAGCAACCGCTAATGCTTTAGCGGAGTCGCCCTCAGTAAGAATCAAAGTACACTTGTGGCCCTCCTTCGTACCAGCTTTGTTGGCATCTTCAAGCTTAGGGAAGCCAGTCAGTCGTCGCTTCTTACCACCATCAGTCTTTTTTAGCTCCTTGTCAGCGTTGGCCTGAGCAACGTCCATGACATTCTCAACGATAGACGTTTTCAGCACCTTCTTCATGAAATCATCCGACAGAACGCATTTAGAGCCGAATGCAGATACCTTTGTGGTGAGCTGCTCTTTCGTCTGCGAAGTGAAAGCCGGGTTCTCAATGAGACAATTAATGAAGATGAACATATTGTTCTTGATCTGCACGGGACGAATTGGCGCTGATCGATTCTTTTTCTTAACCAGCTCGGAAATCTTTGTCACGAGTTGATCGGCAATGTAATTGACATGCGTGCCGCCGCTAGTGGTGGCAATCGAGTTGACGAAAGAGACTTGGTTGAACGAATTTCCGTCAGACACACCAAAAGCAACTTCCCATCTATCTCCAAATCGTTCGTGAACAATCGTTTCCTTTGGCAGGGCACCATCCGAAATATCTTCTCCATTGGCTTCAGCTGTTTGCTGCCTAAGAGCTTTAACGAACATATTAACGTACTCCTTGAAGTTCTTGACTTTGAGCCTCTTCTTGTTAAGGTTCACCTTAATTCCATTCACCGAGCCAGCCAAATCATAGACTCGTCTGTAGAGTACACCAAGAATATCGTCGTCAAGCTTTTCCATATTGAACTTTTGGAGATCGGGCTTGAATGTGATCTTCGTGTATTCATCTGCCTTTTTAAGGTTCGAAATCTTTGGATTGCTCACTTTAGACATATTATCAGTCCACGTCTGAACATAGCTCTTCATTTGGCCCTTATCGGCAGTTTCCAACTTGAACTCGGTAGAAAAAATGTTGCAGAGCTAAATTTACACCGTTAGCAAAGAACAATCAAAAGTTTGGCATCGTACTTACTTTTGCGCCATAACCGTTTCGACCGCCAGTCACTTTCTTTTCATCGTCATCATAATTGGACGAGGTAAGAAGATTACCGAAAATCAGCTCTGGGATATACATCTTCTCCTTGTCGTGGATCTCAATGGGAATACCACGACCATTGTTAGAGATAGAAATCACGTTCTTCTCGGCGTCGATTTCGACATTAAGGGTATCCATATTTGGGTCGCGGATCTTATTGTCCGCGGCATTAACTAGAATCTCGTCAAAAATCTTATACAGACCAGGCACGATGGTAACTTCTTTGTGGACCATGCGCTCGCTCTCACGATCATACACCCACATCTTCATCTCAGTAGGCTCGGTAGAACCGATATAGGTATCTGGACGCTTCAGCACGTGTTCAAGCTGAGACAGCTTTTGGTACTGTTGCGACGCATTTGTTTTCGTCGAGGCTGGTTTAGGGGCCTGGTCATTCACGCCATTCACTGCGGTATTTCCATTAGTGGAGCTCTTCAACGGCACTTTCTTCTTAGTAGCCGTACCCGAAGTAGTCTTCGCCTTCTTGGCTGCGGGGGCGCTCTTCTTGCCTCGCTTGGCAGTTGCTTCAACTTCAAAGTCGGAGTCGTCCCCTTGGCTGAAATCCGAATCATCGAATCCGCCGTTCTCATCGGAAAAGTCATCGTCCGAAAACACCATTTTGCACGATTAGTGTTCTTCTCTGCTCTTTAAGAGCGTTTAAAGCGAGAAATCTGGGTATATCACGAGAAGAACGCGTCGCGTAAAGTGTTGTTGATGCGAAAGATATAAAAAATTCCAGCATCGGATAAACAAACCGTTCCCATCACAACACCAGCTGCCGGGGCATTCAAAACAACACGCTCTGTGCTATAGATAACCAACTTAGTAAACCACCCTAGTAGATGTTATAGTTATTGGAGAATTACATATGACCGCTGTGAATATGCTTACGATTAATAGAGCTCTATTAACTAGCTCTAATCTATATATATATCTATAGTTGTTTATTTCTGATGAAATAACAAATAAATCGCGCTGAAATATAATCGTTCAGGGGTAACTGTGCAGTTGCCACAGCAACAACCCTCGCGACGCTACTACCAGCTACCAGGTGTGGTGTGTAGATGGTACAACGCGCAGTCTTTCGAAATCCTTCTGCAAAAGTTATTCCAGCAAGTTTCCACTTACATCTTTGTAAGCCGTTGCAGGTGCTACTGTGTCTTCTTTTAAATCTCATGGCGTAGACCTTGTTACTGACTGGCATTTGACCCTTGTTGCGCGCTTTCGACCCCTGCCATACTTCATCCAATAACTAATGGCAATTACATCTGTATACTATAGATATATACGCGAATACATCATATATCCCGCTCTACATTAGCTGATAAAAAAGGAGTAAATCGTCCGTGCCGAACCAAGCACTCTCTATCAGTAACTACTAGTATCAATCGGATGAACGGCGTGTCCCTCGAATACGTCCCCCGCTTTTGGGATATTCCGATAGGCGGGGATACCCCCGCCAACGCATACGGTACTGCCCTATCTACCCCACCCGAAGAAGCCAATTAAAACTGGGCGCATCGAAGGGTGGAAAGCACAGTTATCGTGGTACTACCAGTACATGTTGTGGGTCTCCAACCGTTTGGCGATCAGTCTGGGCTAGATTATTCAGTCCGGTCAATACGGCGGATGCGAGCATGTGTGAAGAATTGCTGTAAGGGTTCAAATTGTATCTTATTACTTCGGAGGAACGGAATACATGTGTCGTTTCCAATCTTTCCAGTATCTGATGTATAGTGCCTTACGTAGCTTGGCACGATGATCATGAACCACGCCAGTCGTATCGGAGCGGGGACTTTCCCTTTTAGGTCAAGATGCTCCCTGCGGAACAGGAAAACTCCGGGCTCAATGTCGGGGCTTATTGAACGAGCCTACATGAGCGGAAAAGTATACCATAAACGTATGTAATTAATCTGGAAGTTTTACTGCATCGAGGAATAGAAAACATATCGGCCCGCCGAAGCCACTGATATCGTGAGGGGTCTGTGTGCATCGGCAGAGCAGCCAACGTCCGGGGAATGAAACGAAACGGAGGTGTCTAACCCCGAACGTAACGGACTACAGGAAAATACGTATGTGCGTGAAGTTAGTTAGTATTGCACCACTCCAATTGGCTTGTGTTAGTTGGTTTCCGTACTTTACTTCCTCTCTCTCCCCGCAAATATATACCGCAGGCACCTGGGGTTGGTGATGCGTGTCGGTAAAAATCTAGATGCATCGAGAAAGTTCAGTTAAGGCAGGCTCTTCACTGATGATTTTTTTATTTTGTTTTCACCGACTTTCCCATTGCTCCAGGGATTAATAGTCAATGGGGGCGACACACCGGAGATGCATCTAAACCTTGCAATAAAAGCAGTATCCGTACCAATTCAACCGGAACCAGGTGTGGTGATAGCAAACTGATGACATGGACGGGGTTAACCTTCCTCTGGCATTGCAAATCCAGTATTCTTGTTCCGCCCATGTATAGGAGGTGAGGAGGGGAACTAAAACACGCATTCACTCAACGGTTTTTCTGCTGTACTTGATCTGGTTCGGTGTAGTACGATTGTGCCCCTTCCAGAGGTTGTACATCAAATTTAGCTGCGATCGACAAAATGCCCTTATTCCTTAGTAAAGCGCCTACTGTAGCAGACTCCATGCGCGCATGTACATACGAAGATCCACAGCTGAGTGCTGCGGGGAAACAAAATACACTACAGTAGAGAGCCATAGCTGCAGTACGGGTAATTATCTCTCTCTTGAACTTAAGGGTGATTTTATACCAGCACACGTAATTATATAAAGCGGATCGACGACACGTTCCTGGCCTCCCCAATCTTACGGTTCATTGCCCCTATTTTACAAAGTTTCGGGAGAAATCAAAAATGGCGGCAAATATTGAAACCCCTAGAGAACAGACGGACGTAGAAAAGCTGTCAATTCACCACTATGAGAATTCACTAAAGGAGGGCCAGGAGCCAGATGTCCCCGATCCAGACGCTGGGAAGTCAGAGGAGGAGAAAGCTGTGATCGACCGTAAGCTGCTTTGGAAATTGGACTTACATTTGATCCCATGGCTATCGTTGCTTTATCTTCTGTCCTTCTTGGATCGAACCAATGTTGGTAATGCCAAAATTGAAGGAATGCTTGACGACCTCAGCATGTCCCCGGGCCAGTACAATGCCGCAGCGACCATCTTTTTCGTCAGTTATGCTCTCTTCGAGCCATTGACTAACGTTCTGCTTAAGAGGCTCCGTCCGCGGCTTTTCCTTCCTATGATTATGTTCTTCTGGGGCTTATGCATGACATTCATGGGCTTTGCCACCAATTTTTCCGGCCTTATGGCTGCGCGATGGTTCTTGGGTCTGTGTGAGGCTGGTCTGTTCCCAGGTATCAATTACTATCTGTCATGTTGGTACAGGCGAAGCGAGTTTGGTCTCCGAGCCGCACTTTTCTTCTCTGCCGCGGCCATTGCTGGTAGTTTTGGTGGACTATTGGCCGCTGCTATCAGCAATATGGACGGTCTTGGTGGGAGGCCTGGTTGGGCGTGGATTTTCATCCTTGAAGGCATTGCCACTTCTGTCATTGCCATCATTTCGTACTGGATGGTGCACGACTTCCCGGATACTGCTACGTTCCTGAGCAAAGACGACCATGCTCGTGTGATTCGACGTCTGCATGCTGATAAGCAGGCGTCTGCCAACCATGAAGAGTTCAAGATGGTCTATCTGTGGGAGACTCTGCGAGACTGGAAGACCTATAACTCCATGATCGTTTATATGGGTACTTGCGGCCCACTATACGGTTTCTCTCTCTTCCTTCCAACCATTGTTGCTGATTTGGGTTACGTGGCGACCAAGGCACAACTTCTTACTGTTCCTCCATATGCCGTTGCGTGTGTAGCTACAATTATTGTCGGTTTTATTGCCGATAAAACGGGACGACGTGGTCTTATTAACATTGGTGTTGCAGTTGTCGGTATAGTTGGATTTGCAATGCTAGTCAGCGGATCGTCGCCAGGAGTTCGATACGCGGGCACCTTCCTCGGTGCGCTGGGCATCTATCCAACCATCTCCAACACCATTACGTGGGCAGCCAACAATACGGAGGGTGTGTACAAACGAGGAGCGACTCTTGGGTTTGTTATCGGGTGGGGCAATCTGCAAGGTGTTGTATTCAGCAATGTGTATCTTGCACGAGACTCTCCATTATATCGAATTGGGCATGGTGTTGTGCTCGGGTATATGACGCTGTTCCTGCTTGGAGGTTCGATTGTGCAGCATATTTACTGCCGAGTTCAGAACCGGCGAAAAGAGGCTGGCAAGTTGGATCATATCCTTCATGGCAAGACAGAGGAGGAAATTGTTCTCCTTGGCGACAGGCATCCAAACTTCCACTACACTGAGTAAATTTTTTTTTTATTTTTACGACTCGTTATTGCATTCTACTTCCTTAAACCTCTTCATATCTTCGTAGTACTGTAAGGGGTGCAGCTTTGGGGAGAAGCATTAAGGGGCCGCTGCATAATATGCATTGAGCCGCGTGCGGCGTTAGCTGCTTAATCATTGGATCCCCACCGCCATACTGCACGAAGTCATGCAATTGAGCAATTTGAGCACGATACGACATTCCGAGGTGTGCGATAAGCCACGAGCAACAGTCTACAATGTGCTGCTAGGAGGATCGACAGACGTAAAGTAAGATGACGATTCTAAATTATTAACCTTGTTTCTCCACAACCACCAGTACATGTACTATTCACTGTACCTGTTTCCACTACTGTATACAGGGGTTGTACAGCACGTGATGCGACTTGACGACTTCAGAGCGGTTAGCCGCATGAGCCGCATGCGGCACGTGTCTCGTAAGACAAAGGCCTCGATAGCGGGGAGACCCAAAGGACGATTGGATCAGACAGAGCAATTGAAAGCAAGTTTCGCTTGGGGGCGAGTATATATATGAACCCCGCTCGTCTTTCTCCCTTGATCACTCATCCAACGATTACCCTTGGATTAACAACAAAAGGCGATGCTTAACAACTTTGTAATTATTGGCACCTCTATTGCTGCGTGTGTGGGCGTGAACCACTACGCGCGAACAATGGCGAAGACAAAGATATCGGTCCCACCTGACAGGTTCGAGCCTGACTATTTGCCACCCTCAGAGAAGGAGCGCCGTGGCAGCGCAAGCAGCATCTCCAGCGTTGGCAGCAACAAATGAGCACCACATCTCCACTCCCAACGCATATAACTACCATTACCATGTACCGTTTATGGTTTATTATTTGAGTGTAACAAGCTATTAATTACATTGTCTTCTTCTTAATTGTACAAAGTGCGGTAGAGCCATTGCCATACCGCTGCAAAGTCCGTACGAATGCTACCGAATATTTGTCCAGTGGATCGAACACGTAAGGTAAGGCAGCCCGTAGGGGTCATCACACGACCTAACGGCCGCAGATCCGCATCGAGGCAATTTGGCACGGGTGCTACCCCGGACAATGTGGACCCACGATTACCCACCGCCCCGCGTACACGGCAGCATTTTCCAATAACCCATGGCGCACATGACATGTGCGGCTCCCCCGGGGCCTGTACCCGGTGGTGCAACGAGACCTCGTCACGCGGGCCCGGGGCAAAATTTTCATGTCCCAACCACCCCACAAACGGCAAGAGTGGCGGACGTAAGTCGCTCCTCTGGTGACCACCTTCCAGCAGGTTTGTGTTATTTTTTTTCTCGGGTTCGGCAGTTGCTTTGGAGAGCCTTTAAAATACCAGCTGCAATTCGCGGGTTTTCCTTTCTTTCTGCTTTCTCTCTTTCGACATTGCAGTAGAAAGCGATATTCCAGTAGAAGGCGATAGACCTGTTGGTAGTACAAGGCGGTACATAACCCTACCAGCCCTGCCCCTCATTTTCATAACCTAAAGCGTAGCGCCGACGGTGGCCTCTCGATATATTCGGCGTCCCCTTTCTGTGCAAACAGGTGATTTGTTCCCCTTTGCTCGTACGTTTTAAGGTTTGGGGGAGACAAAAAGACCGCGTGTCTGGCTAAAGAGCACCTCTTTCTCTCTCTCTCTCTCCACTTGTCCCATTAGCCTGCCATTACCTTGCGCCAGTCCAAAGGAATGGAAGGACCTTCGCCCAATCTGTTCAAGCAGCCGGGGCCGATTCTCTCTCTGTCGCCCAATAACCTCAACCACGTCGAGGACCCGGCCGATACGGGGTACATAAGCTCGCTGTGGCACGTCTTTTCAAAATGCGCAGAGAGCATTGAGAACGGCCGCCGGCTGGAAAACATGTCGTGGCGCCTGTGGAACCGCGAGCTCTTTTTCGCCGACGAAACTGACCTCGCAAGCTCCACCTCCTCCGTCCCCAGCATAGACAGCGCGCCGACTCTGTCGACCTCTGGCGAGTCCTCGCAGAGCAGTACGACGAGCAAAAGAGATCTGGCTTCGCGCCGGCTCAAAACGTCCGCTTCGCTAGATAACACGCGCACGACGCCGCAGAACCCCAATCGGCAGGCGAAGCATCTTTCTTCGGAGCAATTGCAGCAGCTGTTTGGGCTCTTCAAGCCCGCCGAAAAGGAGATTGAGCACTGGAAGCGCCTGCGCGACCAAAAGAAGAAGACATTGCATTTCCCGGGAACGTCTGTTCAGCACGAACAGAACCCGCAGCTGAGCCACCAGTCCTCCAACCCATCCTTCGGCCTGCCCTCGCGCCACAATGAAGCGTGCAAGAATGGCCCTGTATCCTACACTAGGGGTGAAAAAACGGAAAAGAGCGGTACTGTGACGCCGGCAAAGCCGTCTCCGGCCGCGGTTACAACTGGCGGCGCGGCTGTAACCAGCGTTACCGTTGGCGGAGGGGTTCCGGCGCTGGACCGGTCGCGCCCATCGCGGGCGGCTAGTCGCCCGTCGCTCTTTGAGCGGTCGACGACGCGGCGCTCGAGCCCGCCGGCGGTCAGCCGCCTCGAGCTCAGCGACGATTCGGACGACTTTGTTTCGACCGATGAGGACGAGGACGATTACGACTCGAGCCCTCGACAGCCGCGGAACTTGTCCCTCGACAGCGATGAGATGAGCAAGTCTGCCGGCGAACAGCGCCACCGCCCACCCCAGCCTCTCAGCGCTAAGCATCGCACCAACACTAGCACATCAATCGTGCGAGGGTTTGACCCGAGCAACGTGTCCGTCTCGGTTATTAACCGCTCGCCGACCAATAATGCATACCCAAAAGGAGCTGCCGACAAACCTGCATCCTCGTCTAAGTCCACATCCGCCCCAAAGCCTGTGGTTGCCGCTGAAGGGCAGTACACCCGCGCCAAGGTGCCTCGCGAGAAGATGTTCTTCATCGAGTCGTCCCCTTCGGACAGCGAAGACTACGGCGGAGACAGCCTTTCGACCAATGGCGACAAGGACGTGAAACCGAAACGAAGCTCACTATTCAATTCGATAAAAAGTTCCGACCTGCATAATAACAAAAACAACAATACTACCAAAGATTCCGCTAACCAGTACAACAACCACGACCAGGCGGTAGTAGACGACGATGACGACGAGTGGGGCAATGACTCGGACTGGGACTCTGTAGACGACGAGAGCGACTCGTCCTTTGACGACAAGTCGGCATTTGCTCGCGACGACCGCCAAAAGAAGCCCTTAGTACGGCCGTCTCTACTGTCTTCCTTGTTCCTCAGCGACCCGGCGTTGCTCCAGGAACAACAGAACCAACAGTTGCTTAAACTAAGAAAGCAGAAGCAGCCGCCGCCTCAGTCTGTCGGGACGAAACTTCACCAGGCCATCACATCCAAGCCCGTTAACCCCACCGAGAACCTTGTCAACATTACCGCCACCACCCACGCGCCTCCTCCAACCGCACAGATGATGTCTCCGCGTACTACGCGCCGCAACATGCTTTCGTCTGAACTCTCAGAGTCGCTGCGGAAGAATCTGTTATGGGAACGCCAGCGGCAGCCTGGAAAGTTCTCTTCCACCACTAGCAAGTCGGTCAAGTCGGCCAGGGTAGACAGCGAGCCGTTGCGAAATCCTCCGCTAAGAAAAAGCTACACGTCTGCTAATGTGCCCGACCTGGTCAGTGGTAATCCAAACAGGAACAAGAGTGCTACGGATTTGCTCGGTACCTGGAGAGAAGACTTGGATGAGACCAACATGGACTTTAACTATCATGCCAGGGGCTGGTAGCGGCAGCCCTACCCGCTGTTTGAAATTGCAGCATTATTTATTATACTAGTAGATATTACCCCACATTGTATTATAAGTTATTCTCTAGTTGCGTGGTATTCCTTGTACCCTCCATCTTTGTCTCCATTAAGTTTGATGAGAGAAGACATTTTGTATATAATGAACTCGTGAATCCATGGAATCTTCATAGGCGAAGACCATGCAATTGGGGATCGTAGTTGTGATTACACTGGCTTGTGCTCTCGCAGGAGCCGAGGAGCCAGCCTTACAGGCACGTCAATTTGCCCTCATTGACGGTGCGAGGGCTTCAGTTACCAATGCGGCCCAGAAGATTGATGGCATGGTTCACACCATGAGAACCGATCCAGGGCGCGCTGGGGCTGCCACTGCTACGGCCCTCATTACCGGCCTTGACTCTCAGATTGACACCTCCATTGCTACTGTCGCCAATGCACTATCTCCCCTGACATTTGGGGTGTCAAAGGCCATTGGAAATGCCATTCTCGGGCCCTTTTTCCAATCTGTGACTGATGGCGTTGAGGTTCTTTTGGGGAATGCCATTGGTGGCGTCTTCGACCTGGCAATGTCGCCCGTTACAGGCTCGCTACAGAAGAACATTGAGAGACTTATCCGCGAGTCCGAGCAGTACAACATTAATACGTCGAGGCTCCAGTCCCTGAACTCGCAGCTTACCGAAGTTATAGCCAAGGGCGGGAAGTCCACTCCAGGACATCTTCATCGAAGAGATGTCATTGAGCTAGAGGCTCGGCAGTTTGCTCTTCTGGACGGCGCGCGAGAGTCTGTTACTAATGCCGCTCAGAAGATTGACGCCATGGTGCATACGATTCGAACTGATCCAGATCGAGCTGGTGCTGCCACTGCTACCGCGCTCATTACTGGCCTTGATTCGCAAATTGATACAGCCATTGCAACGGTTTCCAATGCGCTATCTCCTCTTACTTTTGGTGTGTCCCAAGCGGTGGGGAATGCCATTTTGGGTCCCTTTTTCCAGTCCGTTACTGACGGCGTTGAAGTTCTCTTGGGCAATGTCGTTGGCGGCGTGTTTGATCTTGCTGCCTCACCGCTTACTGGTGCTCTGCAACGAAACATTGCTCGATTGGTTAAGGAGGCAGAGCAGTATAACATCAATACCTCGCGGCTTGAGGTTCTCAACTCTCGACTGCAGATACAGGTTGCTCGAGGGGGGCATTGAAGTAATTGAATGTGTTCAAATAAAGAGTGGCTATATTAATATCATTACTTTGGCATTATTATTGATTAGTCTATCTTCGTTTCGTAAACTTGAAGAATCGCGGTAGACGTCGCTGGGAGCTCTGCTTTTCTTCGCCTTCGTTAATGTCACTACCGTCGCCCAGGGGGTCTGTAGACGGTGACGCACGCCCCTTTTCATTGGATTTCCGATCTTGGCCGGGCGGGGCGGTAGATACGCCGCTCAGGGAATTGGCGCCCGAAGACCCCTGCTTATGCTGCTGCATTGCGGCCTGAGCAATGCCAGCGGCATACTTGCTCAAGGTGATGTGGCTCGTTTCAGGGTTGTACGTAAACGAGGTATGCGCAATAAAGTCGTTCAAGTCATTATCGTCAATAATTTCGGCAGCTTTTAAGGAGCTGTCAATTTCCGCGAGTTTCTGCCGCACTGAGAATACTTCGAGCTCAAACGCATTGAGGGCCTCTTCTTGGATGGCAATCAAGGTATTCCGCTTTGACTGCGGTTTGGCTACTTCTTCTTCTTCTCCACTCTCGTCCTGTTCTGGCTGGGGTTGAAGCTGTGATCGTGGATGTGGCTCTGGCAAGTCTGCATAAGTTTTGTGGTTCAAGGAAGAGAGGCGCTTAGGAACTATGTCGAGCCGGGGAGTAGACGAATCTGCAACTGTCGGAGGCTTGGGCCGTGCGATACCTTGATCCTCATCCAGGACATCCATCATTGTTTCTTCAAATGTCGACGTTGACGAGCACACACTCGCTCTTACGGACTGACGGTCGGAAAAGTCTCGTGGTGGAGGAACCAACACAGTCTCAAGGTTTTTAGTCTCCTCCACCACTTCCGTAGAGCCGTTACTACTTGGCGTATTGGTCGATGTGTTTGTAGTAGTCGTAGTCCTAGTAGCTGGCTGTTCTTCGACCTTGTGGAGCTCCTTGGGCTGTTCAGGTTTCTCTCGGTGGGACCACATTTCTACGAGCTTGGCGTAGCTCTCTAGCTGATCGATGAGATATGGGTTAGAGAAAACATCGCCCATGATGGGCACAATGGGCTGTTCCTTGACTGGACGTTCGTTCCAAGCCTCGCCATGGGCCAGTTCAGACTCGTTAGTTAGAGTGATTTCCTGGTAGAGCTGAGTGATCTCGAGCTCATACCGGTCAATGAACCCGTTCATTGGTACCATGGCAGCCTCCTTGAGGCCGAACCTAACACGGTTAGCCAGGCCCTGGATCATTTTGGCGACCAGCGTCAGCGATCGCTGTACATGAGGCGGAGGGTGCGACCGGACGAGCCCAGTGAGCTTTGGGTTGAGCAAGGCCGGGCAGAAAAAGCGCAGGAACAAAAATCCGGATACCGCGTTGTAGATAACCGAGTCCTCCTGCTCCAGGTTTATGGACAAGTAGAGCCGCAGGCGTTTGAAAAGGATGCGGAACGAATAAGGCATGGCGGCAGTGGAGTCGCGAATGCTCCTCCACAGGTAGGTAGCGTACTTATCGAGGTGAGCATGGTTGTCGGCGGCAAACTCCTCTGCCGTTTTGCCTTGCGGGATGAACTGGGGCAGGACACGCGAGGCATCAACTTCGAGATAGACTTGGGCCTCAATGAGCCGTCTGGCGAAAGAACCAATGACGTTATCAAGGTATGTGTGGCCCACGAGCTTCATATATCGCTCAAAGACCTTGCTGACCATGGAATTGCCGCGGAAAAGTGTGTTATCGACGCTGAACTTGAAGTCTGCCGACTCGTAGTTGGGCGAGTTTGTAAACGACTCGCGCAGCTTGTCAAGTTCGTAGCCAATGAGCGAAGTGATCCACTCGACGGCCCTGTTTTCCGTCTGGAAGATGCCAAGCAACACGTCGCTGAGTTCGCCGAGTTGGGCAGGCATCTGTTCGGCCATGTGCATGGTGAGGAAGTTGTTGACGTTCCCGGTCAGCAATTGGTGAAGCTTTTGGTAGTGCATGGGTGCCATGACCTTGATCTCCTCGTACCGGACTTTAAGGCAGATAGAGGCGCCGCGGCAGTGCTGGAGCATCTCCTTGGTAGGGGTCAGCGGGTACCACTTTTCAACGTTTTGCGACGACTCGATTTCACTCGCTGAGAGGTCGAGATAGCCCACGACGGGGTCCTCGCTCGGCGGGACCCTGCTAGCGAGGCGGCGCTTCACAACAATGCGCATATTCGGGGACCTGACGGGGAAGTCTTCGAACAAGAAGTCCTCACGCCAAAAGGGTCGTTTCTCTCTCCACGCGACAAAGGTGCGGGCCCACACGACTTTTTCGTACTCCACCTCGACGTAGCTGTCGTAAAAGGGCGACGAAGCTAGCACTTGCGGGGGCTGCTTTGCATCGCCTGCGGCGGGGACGGCCAAGGAAGCAGCCGAGTTTTCGGCGCTCGTCTTGCTGTCGGTCATTTTGCACTCGATTACGCGCAGGTGGATCTGGCGCGACACGCGCAGCGACTTGTGAATGTTGCCCGAGGTCGGGCTGAAGATGCGCTTGCGGGTGAAGTTCTTGAGCGTGGTGAACCAGTCCTCAAAGTCGGCCTCCTTGTCGAATTTAACGTACAAATAAGGCTCAAGGGACCCGCTTGGGGGGCGGTAAGGCACGACAACGCCTTCGGTGGGCTGGATGTAAAGCACCAGCGGCGAATTGAACAGGCTCTGGCTAATTTTGCGCACCCGCGACGAGAGAACGTTTTGCATGTTCATGGACTGGATGAGCGACCCGTCCGCCTCGCTGAGCAGGTCAAACACGCCATTGTATTTGAGCACGCCCACGGCGCTAATCCACTCTGAGCTGTCTGTGAAGGCGTCCCTCGGGCTCTCTTTTTCATTGTTGGAGCTCTTACGTTGGTGGGCACTGCCGTGTTTCTTCATGACACTGGCGCTGCTGGCTCGGCGCTGCTGGGCGCCCTTTGCCAGCGGGAAGAGCACTTTAAAGTGGCACACCAAAAGGTTGTCGTCGCTCGACTGGAGCACCAGGGCCGGCACGAGCACTTTGTAGTCGAGCCCGGCCGGCTTGAGGTTGCTCCACAGCAGCAGAGCGGCGGTCCACCGCAGAAAGTCCGACTCGGAGGTCGGCGTGACGATGACCCTTGAGCACCCGTTTTGGGGCGGGGTGACTACGAGTTCAATGTACCGCTGTCGCAGGTTTGCAATGGTTTTGACGGACCGCAGGTCGGGCACTTCCACGGTGTTGTCTCCTTGGAGTCTCATGGCCCCGTCTTTAATGTAACCAACGCCGCTACACCAGTTAGCAATCAATTCAACAATTCAACATGCAACGATTTCGACGAATCCAAATGCGGCAAACTGAAAAATCGACGAAAAAACGACAAATTTTAACAGACGAATCGCACTTGAATAAACCTTTGAAATCCAAAAAATCACTTACGAAGACCAGGAAATGTTCGACGACGAAATCCACTGCATCGGGGTCCCCTCCAGCAGCATGGCATGGTCCTTCATGGCGGCGATGATCCGGCTCTTAATCTGGCTCCACCGAGGCTCGCCCGGAACGCCAAACACCTCGCTGTCCATGCTCTGCCGGAACGTCGAGTGGCGCGAAGTCGCCTCCGTCACATAGGACGGGTTGTGCGTGTGTCGGAAGGACGCCTGGTCTACTACCGTGCCGGAGAGCGCTGCCGGCGGTGTGTAGTGCTGCACCTGCGGCTGGTAGTACGAAGGCACAGGCGGTGTCTTTGACGTGTTCATCTTGAACGCGGCCTTAAACGACTGGGCCGAGAACGACGAGCGCAGTGTCCGCTTCTCCTCCGCTTCCAAATGGCGCGGCTCCGTGTCGTGGCCTTGAGTGTCGTGGCCGTGTGCGTTGTCCGGCCGATGGTCGGCGGGAGCAAATACCGTCATTGGCGCCCAACGAAATAACCTCGAGAGCCCTGCGAAATGTCCTTCAAGCCCAGGGCAGCGGTCAAAGGTGAAGAAAGGAGTCGTGGAAAAAAGGAGTGGGCCGCCCTCGGCCCATGCGAGAACGCCGTTAGCTGTACATGTCTCCTACATGCGCCAAATGTACGGTTGGAGCGCCATTCCTTCCCCCGACGCCGCCGCTCGCAGCCGTTGGCCCTGATTCACTCGCGTACCACGGCCCCAAATGGCCCGACACAAGGGGGAGGAGCTCCTCCGCGCTTCAGCACGCCAAAGCTTAATACGGCCATGCCACAATGGGCGCCATTGTGCAACGCCTTCAGGGGCTCAACGGCCCCCTGGCTCGCTTTCACGTGTGGGCTGCGCTGTGCATCTGAAACCCTTCCCGCCCGGCACAACGTCAATGACCCGCATCCTCATATAACTCGCATTAGGCTGTGGATATTAACTACAATCCCACTCATCGCGCCCCTTTTACCCAAAACCGAAGCGTTCATTTTATCTCCTTCGTTTATCTCCTTGGAGTGGCTGCACCCCAATCTCCGAGCGGCTAGCCCCGGGGCCCCGTTTTTGCGGTCAAAGGGCATAAATTCATCTTCGCATGCATAAAAGCCGGTTGCAGCCATCCATAAATAGCCTTTGGCGCTCCAGTTATACCTCAAGTAGCACCCAAGATACTCTCTTGAGCCTATTTGGTGGGCCCCTCATTTGGGTCTACGTACCAAGATCTCCCAACAGCGTAACAAAACGAACAGACAAGGTATTGCGTTGATAAGGTCAAACCAAGCTCGCTACATACGTTACAGAACCAAGGCATGGAATAGTAGATTACAGTAGTTAATCCTGGAATAGGAAAATTGTGGCCCCAATGAACGGCAGCCATTGGTATTATTTCATCATGCAATTTATTATGGCAAGTTGATACCGAAAATTACATATTCTTCCTACTAAATAATGTCGCTACTAAAGATAAAAGGTTCTCGGGACACCTAGTAAGGGCAATTGAGGGATTGCAATAGACGGGGGCCTGGGGGCTGGCCCCCAGCTACGGGGGGTTTGGGGGGCTAGCCCCCCAAGGGTCACAACGCACGGTGACATCGCGAATATTAACCTATCTGAATACTTTTCACGCAAACCCAGCAAGCCCAGCAAGTCCCTGAGGACTGCGGTTGTCGCCCTCCCGAAGCGGCGACTGCACGATTGCGCCAGCTTGGGGGATCTGCCGGTGCGTCTAAACCCATTTTTTACAATCCCAAGGGGATTGGTGGCCGTTTAGTAGAGACCCATGTGGCTGGCAAAGTTGGAGCTGATACTGTGGAGGTCAGACTCGAGGGAGTCGACCGAGGCGGTGTCGTCGTTGTCGTCGTTATCGTCAGCGTAGGCACGCATGAAGAGGGCCATGCGGTCTGACATTGCATTGTCGACGAGCCGGGTACCGGCCTTTGGCTTGAGCGCAGGCCACGCCGCCGGGGTGTCGAACCCGTGGGAGAGCTCAGGAGCACTTGCCTCGAGCGGCAGCGCCAGGTCCTGGAGCGGCGTGTCATCTGGCACGTAACTCAGCACCGATGCCGTCTCGAGCGTGCTCTGGTCGAATGGCCGCGTCTCGTTGCGGTACCGCTGGCTGGGCGCCGCATCTGGCGCGGCTGGCCGCGGAGGCCGCACCGCGCGCGGCTTCGAGAGCTGGATCATGCTGCGCTGGAGCTTGTTGAGGGAGCCCTCGACAAGGCAGCCCTTTTCTCGCAAGTGGTGGAGCAAGTGCGACCACAGCGCGTTCTTCGAGAGAACGCGGGGGTTGCCGAGGAGTACGACGCCGTATTTCGCTCGCGTCATCGCCACGTTCATTCGGCGAGGGTCGCTAAGGAAACCAATACCCTGGTTTTCGTTAGACCGCACGCACGAGAGGATGATGTAGTCCTTCTCACGGCCCTGGAACGCATCGACCGACTCAACCTCGACAGCGCGGTACAGCTCGCGGTCCATCGTGCCGGCCGTAGCCATGTACTGCGCAATGTACGTGCGCTGGCCCTCGTAGGGCGTGATGATGCCGATCTGCTCGGGCTTGATGCCGGCCGTGAAGAAACGCGTCACGACTTTCTCGCAGTTGACCGCCTCAGACCGGTTGAGGTACGAAGTACCGCTCGGCGAGATCTCCTCCTGGCCCAGGTTGCTCCAGAAGAGCATGGGGTTCTCGGGAACGGGCCACGGGAAACTGACTTCGGGACGGGTTCGGTCCTCGGTCGTCACACCGTTCTGCAGACTGCCCTCGTAGAACATGTTGCTCGGGAACTCGCTGAGCCCCGGGTGCATTCGGTACTGCACAGTGAGCCGGATGGGGACGTGCCCGAGGATGATGAGCCGCTCAAACAGCGACTGCCGCAGGCCAGCCCTTGCTGCACGCTGGTTCGTGATGACAGGGCCCAATTGCTTGTGGTCTCCGACGAGAATGACCTGCTTGCATCCGTGTACGACGGGGATGAGGCACTCGGGCTCTGTCGCCTGTGTGCTCTCGTCGATGAGCGTTGTACGGAACCTCATACTCTTAAGCCGGTTGTCGCCAGCACCAGAACAGGTACAGCAGATGACATCGGCCTTGGCGAGGATGCGCGTTTCTGCTCGGCGCAGCAGTTTGAGGTACTTTTGCTCATCATCGTGCTTGAGCTCGCCCAAAACCTGCTTGAGCTCCATGAGCTTGCCGAGTTCGCCGTTTTTCGACTCCTCTCGGGCGCGTCGGTGAAGCGTCAGGTGCTCAATGGCGCTCGAAATATGCTCTCGGCTCTTGGCCGCCAGCCGAACTACGTTTAGACCCGTTCGCTCGAGCCGCTCGGCGAGTTGGTCGACGGCGACGTTACTGGGGGCGCACACTAAGACGGGCTCCTTGTACATTTGCACCAAATGGTAGACAATTGTTGTCGACACAACCGTTTTACCAGTCCCCGGCGGGCCCTGGATGAGGGAAATGGGCTTTTGCAGCACGTTTTTGACGGCATTGATCTGCGGAAGGTTGAGGTCGGTGAGCCCCGGCACCGAAAACACCTTGGGCAGCTGCGTCTCAAATGTAAACGGCTCGACCTCGTGGCCCAGTAGCTTGTGGTAAATGTACCCGCTGACAGAGGTGTCTACAGTGGCGAACCGCTTGAGCGCGATCTGAATACGCTTGTACGTCGTGTTGGACCACACAAACTCGATCGAAAAGTGGTTCGTGTACTCGGTCGGCGGCGGTACCCGCCCGGCCTTGAGCTCCATGGTCACTTCCTCCGAATTACTGTCTGGAATCTTAATGACAAAGCCCGTACCGCTCCAAGTTGCCTGCGAAAACAGGTCCCCATTGTGTCGGATGCGCAGCTCGTCGCCAATTGAGATCTTGAGGTCAGACGAGTCCACGTCCGAGAGGTAGAACGACACAAGGTGCCGCCGCGAGAGACTCTGGTCCCACGTGACGGAAATGTCGTCCTGCGCCTGCGACTCTTTGATTTTGCGCTCATACTCGGCCTCTACGAGCACCAGCGGTGAGAAACACCGCTGGTACTGGAACGCATCGTCATATTTGAGCAGAACCGGCTCAATTGGCATCTCCTCCTCCTCGTCTACGAGCAAATCAGCCACCGTCGCCTTGGGGTTGGTCTTCCACAAGTCCTCAAGCCGCACCATCTCGGCCGGGGTCAGGTGACGCGAGCTCAATTGGTCACGCTCTGACGGCTTCGCCACGACCCACGGCAGGAACTGGCGGTCCTCAATTAGCGGCAGCCACTCGGACGTGTCCCAGTTGACGCCTTTGCCCGACGCCGCAGAAGCGCACGGGTGCCGGCACAGCAGAATCACGACCGTCTCTGCCTTGGCCGAGATGAACCCGAGCAAAAACACGTTGCGGTTGCCGCAGTTGTAGCACTCGAGCACGTCCTCGCCTAACTCAGAGTCCGCGTGTAGCTGCACGATCTTGTGCCGCGACCGCACGAGGTGGTTGACAATGTGCGCGCTGTTGCCGTTGTCCTTGCCGTTGCAAAACCACTTGTTACACGTAACGCACTTGACGACCGACGCCGGGCTGTGAATCCCGCAGTATCTGTACCTGTTAGCCCTTGCTTGTTGCGGCGGTGGTACTTACGCGCATGAGTGTTCTGGCCCGCTCAGCAGCGGATCGGCAATCTCCCCGGGCACCCCGCTCGCCAGCGACAGCGTGTCCTCGTCGTCATACGCCGCATCCGCCATCGCAGTCGGCTCAAAAAGGCCCTGCCCTTCGTATTCGGACGCTCTCTCCATGTTGTCGTCCGCCCGCATCTCGTCCAGTCGCAAAAAATCACCCCCCGGGTTTCCCCTCCGTTGGGACCGCGCGCCCGCAACATCACCAAATCTTAAACGGCTCCACCCCTATAACGAGATCTACCAGCTAGTATTTCCGTCTGTATTCTTCTCTACCGGTATTCTTCCGTGCAATTAATATTCTTTAACTGATTCAGTTTTTTTCGTCTATATCATCATCAATTGCTTCTAATTAGACCTTAGCGTGTGCAATTTGTCGTTGGATCCCTAACTTAATCTCCCTGCTTTTCGTCTGTATTACGGGTACTCTTAACTACCGTAGTCACTGCAATTGGTACATGGCTAGCAGAATTGGTATCTTTATTCACTCATCTTGCTACATTTCAACAGAAATGGAGCTAATACGTGCTTTAGTGGATTCTTTTATTTTTGGTTATTATAAAGGGGCTCAAAGTGCCCCCTGGTATTTTAAATTATACCCCGAAATGCTGATTCTTTTTACGGTGGGTACCGACTTTTTGATTTTTTAGCTCTGTAGAATGCGGTATCATTGCAATAGATAGAGCATGATATAGTTGCTTGGATACTAACCAATTGTGCAATTTGGTCAGGTAGCTGCAAAGCCAGAAATAACCACTCTTGTCGAAACATTATGCAAATTAGCCTTTTTTGTTTTATCTTGTCAGGGTCTATTACTGTAGATAGATAGATAGTTCTGGATTAGAGTCCAAAATAAAGGAGGACTAGATTAAGCACTTTGATGACAATGTATATATAAAGCCAAGGTAGCAATGAAATTAAATAGGGGGACGGTATTGTTCTACTATGTACTGTTCTGTACCGTACTGTATGCTATAAAATTGTACTTTGATACAATTCTCAGCTTCCCATATAATGCTCTGTGATGATCTGTTGTCGAATGCATTTTGCGTCTATGCCTTAGATATAACTTCATCCAGTAAAATTGGCGGGGACAAGTGAGTCCAACGTTTAAGTGACTATAGCTTGATTCTCGTTGTCAGGGGTACTGATCTCGATTGCACAGCCGTGCATACCCTAATCTCGAGTTGCAGTGACAGACGTACATAGTACCGTAGGCTGGTTGCATGTTGTTTTCGTACGGTAATAGTAAAGATTGACATTGAGAAGGGTGTAAAAGAAATTTATTACTACATAACTACTACATAAAGCTATAATTTGGGTTTTGGGTGGAATGGTAGTTGCGCCTAACTGAGTAAGGCTATAGCGTCTGGCTTTGTGGGTGGAATCGCCCGTTCCGTAGAATACCCTCAGAACCATCATCCCCCGTCACTGTAAAGCCGTCAGTCATTCGCGAGTGTGAATGGACAATTGGCATTCTATGTGGAATGGTCGTGCACCTGACTAGACGTCCGCAAGATTTACGCAATGAGGTGTATATGTTTATCCCGCAAATAAATTATCTGCGACAGTTGATGTAACGTAACTGGTCTTGGCCGTAAAACTGAGCCATGGTTGGTCATCGTAAATAATATAACTCTTCCATACCGGAATGGAGGTGTATCATTGAGCTGATGTTAAAAGGGAGGTACGGAGTTTAGGGAGTGGAATGGTACTCTGCCCATTGTGTATCCTCCAGACCTACTTTACGTTGTGTTTTGCGTTATGCAGGTTGGCGGTTTTAAAAGGTACCCTGTTCATGGCACGGCTACCTAGGGGTTTAACATCACAACTCCATTTCACCATAGTAAATTTAAGAGCCCTATCTCAATGTTTTTGAGCAAACTACATTTGTATCACAATTATACCCTTAGAGTATTTATCATGTCATATTAATAAGCGTTATGCAATTTTCGCCTCCTCAAACCTAATACATGGGGCTTCAAGAAGCGAGTTCAGTTCCCCAGCACGGTAGGCACGACAGATAAAGTAAATTCGGATTACAAGCTACATTAGCTATGCGATACATATACATCATCGGTGTCAGCATGCTACAATCAGCCTAACTTGGTAAACTACTGTTTTGATTCCATTTTGAGTGGGACGTAATGGAGGTACATTTTACAGCCTAATACAAGCCGAACATCAAGACAAATGATGATAGCCAAATACCTAAAGACTACACTTCAATAGTAGTCTAACCAATAAAGTGATCTAGGTAAACTATATTCGAACCAATAACGATAAGTTACGCCGACAATTCAGTAGATTAACACACGCGCCTTGACCTTGACCCTTACGCCGTTGAACGTACAACGATATCGTAACAAGATACTGGCGAATATAGTTGACACACTCGGGGGCTCAGACCCCCGGTTCCAATTGTGTTTGTAACGTTATTGTTACACCTGTTGGGATGTTTGTTACGCTTTTCGTGGTGGGAGGTGATATTGGCGATATCGTGGGGGCGCGCGAGCTGAAAAATTTGGCGATAAGAAAACTTTACGACACACCGCTGATAGTTGATCCAGGGCCGTAGAAAATGGTAAGTGCGCCGCCAGCGAAAGAAATGAAAATACTAACAGGAATAGTTACGGAGACAAGCACGAGAAAGACGAGAGTACCTCTACCGCAAGAGCGTGGAGCTGCAAGAAAGCTCGCAGGCCCAGAAGCGACAGCAGCTGAGGGCCGCACTGGCTTCAGGCAAGCCACTACCAAAAGAAGCCCAGGAGGACGACGTGGCCAAGGACTTCAAGTACGATGAGTCGCTGAATGAAGAAGTAGACGACGAGTACAGCGCTCTGAGTGGGCTGGCAGACCCCAAGATCGTCGTGACGACCTCTCGAGACCCGTCGAGCAAACTGGCGCAGTTCGCCAAGGAAGTGAGGCTGCTGTTTCCGACAAGCATCCGGCTGAATCGAGGTAACACGATTCTGCCGAGTCTTGTGTCTGCCTGCCAGAGCTCGGCGACGACGGACTTGGTACTTTTGCACGAGCACCGAGGTGTGCCCACTGCCCTTACTGTTTCGCACTTTCCCCATGGGCCCACTGCGTCTTTTTCGCTGCACAATGTCGTGCTGAGGCACGATATACCCGACGTGGGCACCCAGTCTGAGGCATACCCGCATCTTGTGTTTGACAACTTTACCTCTCCGTTGGGGAAGCGCATTGTGACTGTTCTCAAGCACCTGTTCCCGCCGGGGGTCAAGAAGGACTCTTCGCGAGTGATTACGTTTGCCAACCGGGGCGACTTTATTTCGGTGCGGCAGCACGTATATGTGCGCACCCGGGAGGGCGTGGAGCTTGCTGAGGTGGGCCCACGGTTTGAGATGAAGCTCTACGAGCTCAAGCTTGGCACTGTAGACAATAAGGACGCCGACATTGAGTGGAAGCACCGAGGATTTGTGCGCACCGCCAACAAAAAGGACTACCTCTAGACTTATTTATTGTACATACCTAACACGACCCGAACTCCGTTATGTCATCAATCATCTACACACTGACGGTGATATGATCCAATTGATTGAACGACACAACTGCCATATTAATTACATAACTTCCATATTATTGAATCGCACAAATGCCTTTAATCACACTACTATAGTAGACACCATACGATAGATAGCCTATGATAGATAGCCAATGATAGATAGCCTATGGTATATAACCAATGGTGGATAACCAATGGCGGATAACCAATGGCGGATAACCAATGGCGGATAACCTGCGGTACTGGAATGACCGGTGATATAACTACCACATTGCATTGATAACTATGGTACATACCTATGGCAGTTAATCGTTCAGCCTATCAATATAGACAGCATTTAAAAGGGTAAGGCGATTAAGCGGAAATAAATAAGTTACGAAGAGTAATTAAGCGGCGACCATCTGTCCCGAAATCTCGCCCGTCGTCCGGGCAAGCGTGTCCTTCATGGTGACAGCCACCTCGTCGTCTGGCTCGGCGGCAGACAGCTCTGGCGACAGCGGCTGCGGCACGTTCTCCGCAGAGACAATGTCGGCAAACGAGTAAAACGACAAAATGTGTCTGCTGTTCGGGTCGTGCGGCGGCGTAATCGCGCCGACCCCGAGCCCGACCGACGCGGCCCGGTCCCTGAGCTTTGTCGGCGAGGAGTGCCCGGATATGTCAAACGGCGTTGTCGGCGATCCCGTGAGCGACTCCGTCATGGACTGCGACCGCGGCGACAAATGCCGCAGAGAGACCACGTCGATCAGGTTCGGGTCGAGCGACGAGTCCGTAATGGCATTGGCCGACGCCTCCAGCGCCGGCGGGATAAAGTCCTCGTTGTGGTACGCCGGCTGCACCGGCGACGACGCCTCGGGTGGGTATATCTCCTGTACGGAGCGCTCGAATATGTGGCTTGTCGCCGGCGAGCTCAGCACAGGGGACCCCGGCTCGCTCGTCGTCCTGACCGTCAGTTTTTTCGGGTCCGCGGGCTCTTCCGCCAGCTTCTTTGGCTCCTTTGGCGCCTCGGAAGCGGCATTGTTGCGCGCGGTGGCTTGCCGTTTGGCGGAAGGCCCGGCCCTGTCGGCGGGTCCGGCGGGCTGGGCCCTGGCAGCGCGGGGCGCTGGGCTCTCCGCGCTTTCGGGCGGCGGCGGAGCGCTTGCGGGCTTCTTCCGCCAGAAGGACATGCTCAGTTTCTTGAGCAACCCCGGTTTCTTCATTTTCGAGGGCTCTTGTCGATTGCTCGTGCTGTTATCAGCGGGGCAGGTGCGTGGGTTGGAGGGCATCGTGACGGGCCCTGCAGCCGTGGTTGGGGGCGAGGGGGCGGTGCGGCTGGATGGGACGGCGCCGGAGGCGACCGACCCCGACGAGCGCGACAGGGAGGACGAGGTCTGCTCGGACAAGAGGCGCTCGATCGAGTGGCTGCCCGACGCCGAGAGCGAGCTCTGGTTCGTGGGGTTGCTGAACGAGTAGTTCTGCGAGAGGTGGGGCAGCTGCGATGCGTGGAGAAGCGTCATTTCCTCGTCGCGCGACAGCGGCTCGTCGGCTGTTCTTGTTAGCAACCCTAGCAACGCGGCAAAACAAAAAAATTAGTTACATACTGTCGTAGAACATGTTGAGGGCCACGTCCTTGGCCGACTGTTCCTGGCGGAACGGGTGCACAAACGACTTGGGCCGCTTCACCCACGATCGTCTGTGCATTACAATTATTGCTCCTCAAATCGTCCAAAAAATTTATGACAAGAGGCGTAACAAGAGCGTTACAAAAAGTGCCTTGGGAGATGCCTGTAGTCAGATGCGTTGAGCCTTGAAAGCGCTTAGTGCTAGGCGCTTGGTATTAGCAATGCCTATTGGAAATGCCTCGAGAGTAGAAAAGATTGGAGAGTTAATCGATGAGGTAGAGTATTCGTATTCTGGGGATGTCAAAATGCAATTGGAGCCAAGATAAAGGTAATCTCCGCAAAGTTTTCAATCTTCAATGCTGTGAAACCCTAAGGCAGGGAGCCTCGTCAACCTTCAAAGGACAACACAAGGCCGTCTGCCTTGTTTTGAGAAACGGCGGTATTCCATGCCGCTGGTTTCGGACAGCCATTTATAGAGAGATCTCCAACGCATCCCTTCTAAACGCATCCAACAATGGTGCCACACCGCCCCGATAACAGGGACTCCTTACGGCGCCCGCCCAGCCTCGGCAGAGCCTCTGCGCAGCCGCTACAATGTACATTGTGTACTTCTGGCGAGGTCCTTGCGTCGTATATGCGGCATTACGTAAATCAGGCACGTACCCTGCCCTTGGGATACACACGTGCGGCTACACCTCTTCCTCTTGTAGTATCCGGGCCCAACCATCCCCCTACCGGTGAACCACTTACCGGTACAATCGCGAATGATCGTAAACGATCGTGGCAAGGGATAGTCATACCCAAGGGATAAAAAGGAGGACACGTCCATGTATCCCGCTGTTGATCTTGTGTCTGTTGCTGGTGTTGTTGTTTCTATAACTGGATACAGTCGAGTGATACATTTTCAAAGACCCTTATCAAACTACCTGTCTCGCTCTAATCTCGTGTTTGATCTTGTACACCAAGTCTAAGATACACCAAACAGCTAAGAGTGACTGTATAGAGCAGACTGTAGATGTAATGTCGATGCCTCTAGGTAGGTGTAACAAAATGTAACAAGCTTTCAAGTGTGAAGGGGGGTCTGGGGGGTTTCCCCCCAGCCACGGGAGCTCGAGGGCTGGCCCTCGAACACTAGTCGTACAAATTGTATTTTTTTGTGGTGGGCTACTTTGTCTTGCCAGTAACAACCAGCTTGATCAGGTACTCCATGAACTCCTGGAGACTCACGTCATCCGTCAACACGCTCGTAGAGTTGGCGTCCCCGTACGCTCCCGCGCCCTTCGACGGGTTCAGCCTGCTAAACAGGAATCGTGCCTGGGAGCCCCGCGCTTCCGTGTCAATAAACCGCGGCAGCGGGAACCGGTCCTGCAACAGCTCGGTAGCATCGCGCCGCGGCTGCTCTAGCAGCTCCTTAAAGTTCTCGTAGTCCTCCTGATCCTGGTACCCGGCCTTGCGCCAGGCGGCCACCGTCTCGCCGTGGTAGATGAGAATGTGGAAGAACGTGTCGAGCAGCAGCACGCGGTCGGCCGTCACGCTCAGCGAGTCCAGCAACACAGGCTCGGGCTCCTTGTCTAGCTCATACGCAGTCAAGGTCGGCTGGATCATAATCAGACAGCTGCTCGTATCCTCGTGGTTAAACACATGCCGTATATACGCCGTTTCGTCCGGCGAGTTGTTGAACACCTGGAGGAACTGGCTCCGCCGCAAGTGGTACACAAACTGCGGGAACATGGTGAAGGTCGGGCTCAGCTGGAACGTGCTCGGTTGCTCTTTAACATAGGTCGCATGCTCCATGCAAATCTTGATAAGCGTGCTGTCGAGCCATCGACTCACCTCGTTTAGCGGCAGCCCCCGCTCAACCTTGCACATACACAATCGCGCAACGACGACCACGGCGGCTTCCTGGTCAAACGAGCCTTTCATGGCCTGCTCCGCGCCGGGCGTGTACATGGCCCGAGACACAGTGGTCACCCGGAGGCGGTACTGGCCAGACGGGTGTAGGTAGTGTGTAATATACTGAATGACCGCCTGGGGAGGCCCTCCGTCGATCCCAGGGGCTGGTGCGCTGTCGCTCGCAACGTCAAAGAACACACAGTACGTGGAGGTTGGCTGGAAGGTTGCTAGCTTCCAAGAGCTCGTGTCGCCAACGCCAATTGCAGTCTCGGCGACCTGAGAAGTTCGATGGCCCATACTTGTAACCTGGCCAATGACCCCGGAAACCTTGAGTTCTTTAGACATTTTGACTTCCAGGCTGCCGTTGAAGCCCATCTGTAGATACCCTTGCTCGTCTTTCTCAAAGAGCCGCAAAAAGCTCTGCTTGAAAATAGCCGTTGTAAACGAATCTGTCAGCACCATAGCGCCGCCAGTGGTCCCTGGAAGTGTGCGCATCTCGTCAAGACCAATCTGGTCGTAGCACCCGGCGAACAAGTCCACGGCGGTGCCATTCTTGGCACACCGCTTCGCCAGCGTCTCGTAGAACTTGGAGGCCTTTTTGTAGTGCTTAGTGCGCTCCTCCACAATATCGTGGTGCGACCGCAGCGGCTCCTTGAGCGCCAGGTCGACAATCTGGCCTGGCCCGATGGTGCACGCGCCGGCCGAAAAGAGCATGATCCTGGACGCACAGTCCGGGTACGCGGCCTCCAAAAGGCTCAGCGCCGTGTTGAGCGCCGTTCCAGTGCTTCGCTTCGACCGTTCGTGCGACCGCACCGCAAACGAATTGAGCTGGAGCTGCTCCAGTGTGTTAGTAAGTACAAATTCCGCCTCCTGGATCGGAAGCAGATACCGCGAAGCAGTGCGAATCTGCGACGGGTTGACGGCCCCAGCTCCGTGCCTCAGGTCGGCGGTAAGGAACCCTAGCGTCTCCTGGACCTGTTTGTTCGTATAGTTCTTAGCTCCGTTGAAGACAATGCTCTTCATGCCTTCCTGGAACCCAATTTCGTGCACGTAGACCATAGTCCCGTAGGAGACAAGCCCGACTAGCGCATTCTCCGGAAGCAGGCTGAGTGACACGAGTATAGAGTCCTTCAGCGCCTGCAAATCGTCGTACTCCTGGCACGTATCTACGACGAAAAGGAAAATGGGCGGCACCTGCGCGGACCTTGACAGGGTATACTCAATTGTAGTGCTCCCTGGCTGGACTTCGATTGGCATGTCCTCTGGCGTAATGTGTTGGTACTGCGAGGGCAGCGCATTCCTTTGCAGACAGAGCCGGCAAGCCCAAACCTTTGCCTGGAAGTCAATTGGGCAGTACGGGTTCAGAATGCCGTGGCACGATGGATTACGGCACAGCACAGGCTCGTAGGGCGCCACTGGAAGGCCCTCTGCGGGCGTCCTCTGTAGAGGCTTGTATAGGCACGCCAGCGGAACGACCGTCTTGGACGCCTGGTTAGACGTCCCAGGGAAGATATTCAGCGTGAACCGCACTCCGTCCACATCCTCGATGTCTTCGAAATTCTGTTATTGTCAGTTAGGGCGTGGCTTGTAGCGCTACTTACCATCGTTGAGATCTTTATCCGAGATCTTGTCACAGTATGCGACGACCTTTACCGTTGGTCTTTCCCAACGTGTCCGACATTGCGACAACCCGACTTGGTTGATTTTTCTGCGACTTCCCGCCTTTACTTTCTCTTATATCAATTAATACCAAATTTCAGGCAATTGGATAATAACAGACAAAGCGTGACGGGGTGATCTTGTTACGCTGTTAGGAGAGGGCGACAGTTAAGGGATTTTACTCCGCCAAGTGTTACAGTACGAAAGAATAGTATCTACGATCCATCGCAGGGCGAGTATGTGATTAGCTTGGGCCCCTGGATTGTCGAAATGGATGGTTTGAAATAACTACAATTGTATAGAGCGGGTAACTGTTCTGGTCAAGCATTGACTAGTTACGAGAGAGTGAAGGGATAATGGCACATTAAACGTTAAATACAAGTTTTCGGATAGGAAAGGGCAGGGGATTTTACAACAGGAGCTCCAATGGGTTCTCAATGACCCGCTTGAGCGCCTTGATCCACTCGCCGCCAACAGCACCGTCGACGGTCTTGTGGTCAAAGGTGGCGGTGACGGTCATGACATCGTCAAATGCAACGCCCGTCTCGGACAATGGGTCCTCCACGGCTCTTCGCTCAACGGTACCAACAGCCAGGATGGCGGCCTGTGGTGGGTTGATAATGGCAGTGAACATGGAAACGGCTGGGTTCATGCCCATGTTGGAGATGGTGATGGTGCCGCCCTGGTACTCCTCTGGAGCCAGCTTGCCCTCTCGGGCCCGCTTGCCAAGGTCCTTGACCTCCTTGGAAATGTCGACAAGACCCTTGCCGTTGGTGTTTCGCACGACCGGGGTGATGAGGCCGGTTGGGGTGGCAACAGCGACGGAAACGTCAGTGTTCTTGTACTGTCGGATGACGCCCTGCTCGCCCAGCCAAGCCGAGTTGACCTGTGGAACGGCCTTGTTGGCGGCGGCAATGGCCTTGATGAGAATGTCGTTGACAGAGAGCTTGTACTTGTCCTCGGCAACGGCGTTAAGCGAGGCTCGCAGCTTGAGCAGCTTGGACACAGACACAGTAGAGGAGACAATGAAGTCTGGGTTGATCTGCTTCGACTCAGAGAGTCGCTTGGCGATGGTGGATCGCATGGCCGAGATTGGCACGTCCTCAAAGGCAGCGCCGGCAGCCTCCGCAACCGGAGCGGCGGTGGCGGCAGCGGCAGCCGGAGCCTTGTAGTTCTCAACGTCCCGCTTGATGATTCGGCCGTTTGGACCAGAGCCCTTGACGTCCTTGAGCGGAATGCCTCGCTCAAGGGCAATCATCTTGGCCACTGGAGAGGCGACAATTCGGTCGCCAAACGAGGCGGCCTTCTCCTTGGCCGGAGCCTCGGAAGCTGGCGCCTCTGGGGTAGCGGCCTCAGCGGATGGGGCCTCTTCCTTTGGCTGCTCCTTGGCGGCCTCGGCGGCGCCGCCAGCGTCCGCGAGGGTAAAGTCCTCAAAGGCGGCAACGTCCTCAGCGTCCTCGACGTAGACGCCAATTGGCTTGCCAACTGGCACGTCCTTGGAGCCGGCCTCGAGGAGAACCTTGGCCAGGTAGCCCTCCTCCTGGAACTCAAAGTCCATGGTGGCCTTGTCGGTCTCAATGTCTACGAGAACCTCGCCCGGAGCGAGCTTGTCGCCCACGCTCTTCTGCCAGGTACCAATGTTACCCTGGGTCATGGTCGGAGAGAGCGCCGGCATGTCAATGACGGTGTGAGCTGGGTAGCTCTTGGAGGCGTAGAATCGAGCCAACTGGGGGGTCGCGATCCTAGCGCACCTGGCACTTGTTAGCGCTCTGACGAGATCAATAAAAGGTCACTTACTGGCTAAGTCGCACAAACGATCGAGCGGCAAGCACTCGCTGGGCCATGAGAGCAGATGCCATCTTGTCTATCTATTTTCTACGTCCCTCCGAATACGATGGAAAACACTAAAAATGAGAGAGCTGAGGGGTGGGTTTTTGCTGGGTTTTCAGCGCTCTTTTTTCATTTGGTACCCGTGTTGAGAGCCGCACCCCTCCTCTGCTCCTCTTTTTGATTGTTGGGTACAGTTGGGCCCCCGCGCGCTCGCGCATCCGAGTTTCTCCGACGGCGCCCTCGTCCGGCGATTTATACAGGCTTTTGAGCGCCGCTGCGAAGCAGGAATTGCGGTCGAGGGCGCTTTGCTGGTCAGGTTAATGCCTCGTGGCCTCTGGCTGGAAAAATTGGGCCGTTTTGGGGGCTCACAGGCAGACTTTTTGGAGTGGCCCCTGTATATGCACCTCGCTGATGGGTTTATCCGAACCGTTAACTACCACTTGGTAGAGGGCTACGTAGGAGAAAAATTTTCGGAGCATGCCGTAGTAATACGGCGTGGGGGGTCCGAGTACTTCCTTCATTACTGTAGTACATTTATAATACACTGCGTAGTACTAGGCGAACGGTTTAGCCCGGCGTATATTTTTCGACATCTGGAGCTGATCTCGAGAAACGGGTCGACCCCTTCCGGTACATGTTTCAGCCGCCTGTAGTGCGGCTTTTCGTTACCCTTATACTTCGCGTACCGTTCAAAGTATCAAGTAGCTTAAACTACCCGTTACCCTGTTACTTCGCGTACAAATATAAAGTACGGTAGCCTAAACTACCCCGGATTTATTATATGATGAGGTAATACTGATATCAAATAATCAATTGGTGGGGCGCAGACTGTACAGTAATCCTTGATGACGGGGTAGGTTATTGTAGGTACTTGGTAATACCGCCAATACAGGCAAGTACAGATATGGCATCAATTGAGCGCAAAAAAAACATCAAGTAGTAAATGCAAATGTAAATGGCGGGCATTAAAAAGAGATGTTGTATCTACGGCAGTACTCCTCGATGCGGTCTTCCACCCGACTGCCGTTCCACTTCTCACCATTGTCCTTGTCGTAAGTAACAACCGGTAGGCCAATCTGCTCAATTGCAAGCCCGGCAGCTACGTTCGCATAGACCGCCCCCTTGCTTGCATTCAGCTCAGGAAGGTACCCGGCAGCAAACCCTCCTAGGAACGAATTGCCTCCACCAGTAGGGTCCTCGACATTGTAATCACTGAATTGGGGGTTGTGGTACGCCGGAAACCACTTCTTACTCGCCTCCTGAGCCACTAGACACCCCTTCGCTCCACACCGGATGACAGCTACCGACCCGGGCTTCGTCATGTACCCCAGCACTCTGCCCGCCATCGCTTCAATATCCCGCTCCTCCGTGGGTTCCGGCTCCCCGAAAAATGCAGCCATCTCTTTGGCATTCGGAGACATGACGTCCACGTACTTTAGCGCCTCAATGCATGGCCCTAGCTGCTCCGGCGAGCATTCCCCAGGAACAGGTTCCCATATGATCTTCGCGTCAAATGACTCCCCAATATGCGCCTGCAGCCGCGTCACAGTATACGTGCACCGCCCTGGAGCGCAGATCAAATGGAATGACTGTGACCCGAGTAGCTTTGGGTTGTCAATTAGATCGTCTACAGTAATCCTCAGCTTTGGCGTCACGTAGCCGAAATCGCGCTCTTCATTGGCTCCATACCGGTTCCACCCTCGGGTAGTCTTCCGTTCTGGGGTCTCTCTGAGCACAATTCCTGCCTGCAAGTGGTCTAGTTCTTTCTTGACTGACTCTGGAAAGTCGTAACCGATATCTACAAACAGGACCGCTTTTTGCGACTCCTTAGGAGCTGGCAAGAACACCCGTGCTCCGATAAAGGCATAGGTGCCTCCTCCGCCAATAATATCTAATGCCGGCGGCCTACTGGCATCCTGGAAGTATATCTCGTCGATAATGAATAGACCTATCGTCGTGAACAGTGGCCTGTCCATTTCTCTAGTGTCTGAGGAATGAGCGCTTCAGTGGCGGGGTTACTTTAATACTCGTCTAATTCAGCCAAACTTGTCATATCAATTCTTATCACTGATTTTATTCACGTATATAAGCAGGCCCATATGCACTTGATGCAATTGATGGATTATACTGGTAGTAAATGAATGAATTGAGTCCAATTGGCTGACGGGATGTTGGCGGTCAACTCCAAAGCTCGGACCAGCACATGTCCTTGCGTACAGCACTAGAAAACCCTTCGAGATAGGAGACCCAGATCATCTCTTCTTTCTCTTCTTCAGGCATAATGGCCGGAGTGCCTTCGCGGCTCGAATCAACTGCGGAATTCATAGCAGCCACCTCTCGGCCGAAAAAGTCGAGCTTCTTCTTTTCCACTCGGCGCTTCTTCGCCGAGGGGCCCTCGTCTGTGGCTGGAGCACTATGTTTCGTTCCATTCTCGCCTTGCTCGGCAGCTCTCTGTGCCTGCTTCTCCCTCTCGATGAGATCCCTAATATACTGCCGTGTGGTGAACTTGCCGACGGTAGCCTTTTGTCTCTGCTCTTCGTCAATAATGGCCAATTGTTCTATCGGCGGTTCGATCCTATAAACTAAAGCACCTCCATCCAGCTTATCCTTTGAAAAGGTGCAGTTCACGCTCATCATAGCATGCGCAGTATTGCGCAAACGGCTTTTCTCTCCTGAATTGACCGACGATACCGACTCGATTGGAGGGGAGATGATATGCAAAAGGTATGGTACGAACTCGGTGACAAAAGAGGTGCTATCAAACATGCTTCTGGTGTGGGCACCCGCTGTAGCCACCACTTCCTTGGCAAGATTGGCATTCCGCCTCTGAGTTTCGTAGACCTCGTAATCGCTTTTGATTTTGGCTTCGATGACATTCGTGCCTGAGCTGAACAGAGAGAAAAAAGCTAAAACCGCATGTCCCAAGTAGGGGCTGAGCTGATAGTGCTGCTGCCGATAGATAGCACTATTCACCATCTCGTAGAATGCCGTGTGCTCTCCCAACTCTGAGGGTTTTCTAACCATATCATCGTGGTATTGCATCTTAGGGTAAAGAGAGAAGCATGCCTGCATCAGCTTGTCATAGTCGGCATAGGAGTGGATTTCTTCGAGGATCTCAGCAGCCTCGTTTGACTTGCTTGACGACCCCGCACGCCTGAGAAATATCCGGTTTGCAACTGATTTCAGCGCCATGCTCGCATCCTTCTTGATGAGCTTACCGTCTTGGTGACGACTGAGACCGAACTGAAGCATATTCAGGCAGCTTCGCAGGTCCCCATCCATGTTTTCCGCAATCTCCGACAGGGCACTCGTCTCAATGGATAGGTTCTCGGTCTTACAAATATCTCGCAGTTTGGAGACCATAGTACGTGTAGGCACTTTCGTGTAATGGACCAGCTCAGCATAGGGCCTAAGATCCTTGAGCGAATGTGCATATACGTCATTGCAAATGGCAATAATTGGACGCTGCAACAACTTTGACGAGTCTCCTTTCCGTCTCTTAGAGGAGACTGCTTTCTTAGTCCCGTCGTCATTCTGGAACCTGTACAATGCTCTTTCATCCGACTTAATCAGATCGACCAATACTCGGATCAAGCCTTGATCAGCGCCGTCAATCTCGTCCGCGATGATGCAAACTGGACGAGATGTGTCCTCGACACGGTGGCTGAATACGGCGGTTGCAATTTTGTTCTTCATCAGGTTAATTTTCTTGGCAGATCCATCATCACCAACTGTGTCGGCAGTTCGCTCGTCACTGGCATTGACTTCGAGAACATTGTATCCCGCTTGTTTGGCAAGAATATGAGCGACGGTCGTCTTTCCAATGCCTGGGGCGCCATGTATGAGGAGCACCTTTCGCTTTGGACGACCAAGAGCATCCAACCGATTGGTATCAAGACCGCTGGTATTATCATGCCCAAACACGACGGATGACCAAGAAACAAGCCATTTCATCATATAACGGTGGCTCCGCTCTGGACCAACCAGGTCAACCCATTTTTTGGGCCTCCATTTTTCGGACAAAAGTCTAGTTTCGCTTTGTAGATCAGGAGCTGGAGTGGACCCTCGGGAGGGTTGCGGGGTGTTATCACGATCCAGTTTGATCTTACTCAAAAGGCTATGAATTGGAATTCCATAGTGATTCCTTGCGCCGGGACGACTTACGTCTTCATCACTATTCGCTTTTTTGTTCCGGGCTTTGAGTGTAACCCTTTTACCATTCGACAAAGTCGCCTTTACGCCTGTTTCAACGAACAGAGATGATGATCCGAAGATATCGTCCTGAGTCGCGGATAGGTCTTCAAAAGGTTTAGGGGGGACATTTTCCTTCTGACTTAGAACTTCAACCGGAGCTGGTGTCGCTAGGAGAGTACTGGAATCAAACAAATCGTCCATAACCCAAAGTTCAACGCGTCAATGGTCAAATTTGGGCTCAAGAGAGTCAATTAAAACGCGTAGCTCAACGCGTAAATTCCGTTCCCAAATATACTGTGGTATCACAATTACGCCCAGCGGATAAACTACCGGTGAGAGTGAGACAACTATACTTATCAATTCGACCTTTACCTGTTTAGTTTATCTTTATTTTATATAGTGTTTGTCGATTGGCCATGCCTACCAATTACTACATTACAAGTACGGTTCTCACAGTTCCACAATAGAGCAATGCACTCGGCATTTACTCTTGAGAAGACTGTTTCGCAATTAGACCCGAGAAGATGTCCAAAATAAACATCTGAATAGAAGTGATATTGATTTACTGAAAATGTGCCGTAGGTAATATATTGTTTTACCATCGTTTCTACGCATAGAAATACCGATACATGTACTTACCTCCGCCGCGGGCCTTTCGCCGCGCTGCACCGCCGACGAAGAGCACGCCTGAATTTTACCAGGCCGATTCGTAGCCAATAGCACTTCTACATGTGGCATTCAGTGCAACAGTGCAGAGCATTATCAAAATATTTGACTTAAAGATGGCTTTTCCCATTCAAAGAGATGAATTGGCCGGTAGCATGTACGGTACAAGTAGTACTGTAATTGGTGTTTTGGTATCTCTACGTACCGTCTTTGAACGCTAAGACGTACTGCCAAGACAGCTGAGTTTACGTACAATCGAGTTTTCCTCATTTCATTTGTAAAGGGTTTTCGAATTTCTGACTTTCGGTCAGTTACAGTCGAGAAGGGCACAACATTGACATTAGCAGAGCCAGAAGAAGGAACGGAAAAAAGGTAGCAGCAAGTGCGAAAAACCCGATATTCAGATTGTTGCTGTGAGAGAAAATGGAAGTAAATTTTCATTCCTATGGAATATGGGCGACCGGGGGCATTATGGTTTCGCTTCAATCCCAGGTGCGGGATTATTCACAAGGATTTTGCGCTTCCAAAATGATGAACCAAGTCACCGGTTATTCTCAAGGTCTTCAATCTAGCATGTCAGTCCTATCGACGGCACCAACGCTGCTATAGTTGAGGATGGCACTAATCGTCATAGCCCCATCATCTGATTTTCTCTTTTTCCAGCACCTTCCTTTTCCTCAGCGTTATCGTAGATAATTGAATGTTGGTCAAGTCCCCTACCAGATTTCCTTAAATTCTCTCTCCTCCTTGGTGGCAATAATGCACAAGATAGCATTCCTTTGGCTAATGAGACGCTTCTTTTCTGAAGTTCGCCATCAAGATCAATCACTTTTTTCATGCCTCTCATCTATTAAATAACTGTTCATTCGCGTCATATCATCCATAGCCACCCCATCAATGTACTCCCGCATAACAGCGGAAAACCATTGTGGTGTGCCATAATACTGCGGGGTGAGTGTGCCTTGCAATTCCGTAATGGAGCCAAAAATCCTGCATAATTCTAGAATTGATACAACATTGCTTGTGTCGTATGTGTAAATGGGCTCACATTACCCGGCCTTTCTTACCGTTATCACATCCTACACTTACAAGTACAAAACTCTCTTCGATCACCGATAACGGTATAACAGTAATTCGACATAAGCTGTGTGAACTGATGCTCAGAAGAAAGGAAAAAATGAAACTGGCAATTGTAAGTTGAGCAGAATGTTGTACGACTTACTAAAATAAAGGCAATTGCCATAGTTAACAACAAGCCCAAGGATGTGTCAGTGGAACGTAAGCTCTCCAATTTCACCTAGCTTATAGCTAACAAATCAGAATACATTGACTGGATTATAAAGCAGTTAGAGCTTAGGAATGCCACAAAAGAAGTCTTCGGAAATAGCTTCATCTGGTACTATGAATGCACTTAATCAGCGACCCGTATAAATTTCTAAAACCGCTAAATACCAAAATTGAAATTGAACAACTAAAAAGGTTAGCACAGAAATATTCAACCAAAATGGATAGAACATCACAAACTATGAAATTAAAAATCATTATTATTCACCCACGACGACAGAATGAAATCTACAAGTGGCCACAGGAAACACGAGGAAATGCCAAAAAGAATCCAATTCCTCCTGGGATGTGTTAGGAAGAGGACTAGGACATGGACGACTGCGCATCCCGAACTGGCTGGAAGTATGCATGGTCCATAGCCTCCTGCGCAGTCAATCGCTCCTGGTGATCGTACCTCAGCAGGTTCGACAGCAGGTCGAACAGCTCCTCAGATATGTACTGCTGGTTCTCCTGAGTAACGAACCTATCCCATTTTCGTTCGTTAAACGTACCGAGCGCCTCATAGTCGGGCCCGAGCTCCAAGTCGTACTTGTCAAGGTACTCGTAAAGCTTTTCGGTACCCAAAACCCGGGCAATTTTAACCAGCTGATCTGTGTTGGAATTGCCGTGGAAGAATGGTTCCTTTTTGAACACCATCGATGCCAACATGGCGCCAAAAGACCACAAATCTAGAGAGTAGTCGTACAGTTGCATATCGACAAGCAACTCAGGGCCCTTGAAGTATCGCGAGGCAACACGCACATTATAAGCAGTGCCTGGATGGTAGAACTCAGCCAGACCCCAGTCGATGAGCCTCAGCTGTCGCGTCGAGTGGTTAATCATAACGTTGTGTGGCTTGACATCCCGATGCATGATACCCTTGGAGTGAGCAAAGTCCAGGGCCCGCAGAAGCTCATACATGTAGAATCGGATGTCAAAGTCTGTGAAGGTAGGGTAGAGCACCCTGAAGTCGGAGTTTTCAACATGCTCGAAGATCAGAGCTGGCGTCTTGCTGAGCGGCTCCCGCACAATGTCGATCAGGGAAATCACGTTGGGCCCGCCCCGGAGGTTGTGAAGGATCTTAATCTCCCGCTTAATCTTCTTGCGCTTGACGGGCTTGAGCACCTTGATGACCATCTTCTTCTGGCTCGGCAGGTCGACCCCGAGAAACACCTCCGAGTACTTTCCGCGCCCAATCTTCTCGATAATCTCATAGTTCTCCTGGGAGCCCCAATTGAACGTGACCGACTCGTAGTCCCAGTAGGACTGCGGCATCTGGCTATTCACGTCCGCATACACCCGCGAGATCGAACTGGCCATTCTCTATTTATGCATACGCACAAAGCGTTGTTCTGACTATTTTTTTCGCATCACCACGGAGGCCTTTAGGTCCCGCGGCTGAGCGACATTGGGAGGTTTGACTAATGGGCGGGCGGGCCTAAGCCGTAACGAGTGCGATTGAACATGGATAGAACGCTGGTGAGTCGTTATATTTTGAGCGACAGCGTGGCCGAGCGGGGGGAAATTGTTGAGGGGCTTGTTGAGGGTGAGTATTTTGCTTTCTGGGTTTGCTATGTGCATATGGCTGACTTTGGGCAGAGATCAAGGATGACAAACTGAGGCTCATCGACGTTGTTCAGGGCCTGGGGGAGTACCTGACAATAGAGGATAATGGGCCACGGGTCAATGCGACTGAGATGCTGACATCGGTGCTCGGTAAAATGCCTGGAGACAAGATGAATAAGCAACAGATCTCGGTGATCGCGACCTTCCTGACCGATCGGCTAGACGACGAAGAGTGCCTCAAGCAGGTTGCGGGGGGCATTCTGTCCATCATTAAGATGCGTGCATTCAGTGTGACCAATATTGAGATGGTTTTACGGGGCGTGAAGGATATTAACATGCGCAAGCATTCGCAGAATGTTCGGTACGATGTGTTCCGCCTCCTTGCCGAATTGTTGGCCAAGTTCAAGAGCTATATAAAGGCTAATCTCAAGGACGCTTTTGTTAAGGCGTATATCGAGATTGCCACTAACGAAAAAGACCCACGGAACTTGCTGGTGTCGTTTGAGCTAAGCCATGCTATTCTAAGCGAATTCGAGAACATTGAGGAGTATGGAGAGGACTTGTTTGACGTGACCTTCTGCTACTACCCGATTACTTTCGAGCCTAAGAAGAACGATCCGTACGGCATTACTTCTGCTCAGTTGAAAACTGCTTTGCGGACGAGCATTGCCGCCAATGGCGAGCTCTTTGCCAAAGAAGGGTACCCAGCGCTCATTGAAAAGCTCAATTCTAGCTCGGCTAGCGTAAAGCAGGATGCTTTTGACACGATCGTGGCATGCATTGAAAATTACTCGGTGGAATCGACGAGCTCACAATGGGTTGAGATCTGGGATGGCGTCAAATACGAAGTGCTCCATGGGTCAGATGACGAAGGAATGAGCGATAACGCATTAGTGGTCATTGAGCGCCTCGGCGCTAAGATCCCACTGTCCGAGCGAGACAAGCTGGTTGAAGCAGTGCTCAAGGAAACCCGGGAAAAGTTGGATGACCCTGCCTCAAAATACGCCATACCCGCGGCTAAGTTGTGCGGAGCTGTAGCCAAGGCATCCAAACGGCTTTTTGCCACTATTGCTTCTGAGGTTCTACCTCGCGAATTTAGCCAGCTGGCCGCTACCCCTACTATCGCCGAGCAACGCGGGATTCTTTCTATCCTTACGGTATTCTTAGATGCCGCACGGGATAATAGCGACGGCCTGGCCAGCTTCAAGGACGAATACCTCGACGCGTTCAGTAGGAGCCTGCGAAGCTCGAGCAAGGACGAAGTAACTCTCCGGCTTGTTTCTATGCGCGGGCTGGCCAAGATGGTCATTTATTTGCCTGAAATTGTCGCTGACGATGAGATTGGGCTAGTAGTACAGTACTTTGATGATATTGTGCTCGAAGACGAACATGATGAGCTTATCAGTGCCGCACTGTCGACGCTAGTTAAAATGGCGGGTGAAAAACGGATTCTGCCTTCGATTGTTGAAGTTTCTCTCCCTGCCTTCTTCGATGCATTGGATTCGGGCTCGGGCAAGCCCAGCGGGTTTATACTTTCGGCTCTGGCAGCGCTGGCAGTGTCTCGAGCAAAGTTGTTTAACATTGTGTGCGATAACCTCTGCAGCCGCCTAATTAAAGCATCATCGCCTCAATCGAATCTGGAGATTGTGTCAACTCTTGTTGCCATAGTCCAGCGACACGAGGATATTAGAGACACTGCCGGTCTACTGGAGCCACTAGTAGGCTCGGTGGTGGAGGCTGCAATCTCCAACCCCCAACTCAACGCCGACAACGCCGTCATTGATGCTATTGGTGTGTTCACAAATACAGTTGTGCAGGCATGCGCGGGTCCTGCCCAGACCGAGTGGTATGGTAAAGTCACTAGTCTCCTGTCATCACGAATCACCGCAGCGCCCACGGCGCTTGCTAACCTCTATCTCCATGCTGTTGCTGCAGTACCCCCTCCATCTGGGGTAATTGCGGATTTTGCGATCCAGCTGGCGGCAGTAATCGCGGACTCGCGAAATCCGTTTGTTCGGAGTGGGTATCTGCGGCTTCTGACCTTGGTTGTCAACAAGTGGCTGGCCAAGGATGCAAGCAGTGAAGTTGTTGACCATCTTCTTTCCGAGCCGGATTCTCTTCATATTCTTGAGGCGCAGGCTTACGTTGCTAAAGCGCTGGTCATGAAGAATGACTCTCTAGCGTACGACAAGCTGTGCACAAAGTTTGTCAAGTTGCTGACATCTGCAGAGTTTGGAGCGGCGGCATCCAAGCTCATTGCCATTCCAATATTTGACGATTCGGTGCTTAACAAGCATAATAAGATGACTGTCCGGCTGCTGTACAAACAGCGATACTTTTCGTTTGTGCTGCCTCACCTTGTAGACGGGTTCCGGGCGTCGTCGAATGAAAACTATCTGGGAGCGTTGGCGGCCATTCTCAGGTACATGCCGAGTAAAATCATTCTGCCTGAACTGGACAAGTTCCTGCCGCTACTGTTTGAGTCGATTTCAGTGCCGAACGCGCATGTCCAGCAGGCGGCCATTGACACGCTGCTTGCTACGGTGGTGGATGCCGATGCGATACTTGCGGAGTACCTTGATACTGTAGTGCCCAAGCTTGTTGCTGCTGCGACACAAGGAGATGCGGCGAGCGTCAAGGTTGCGGCGCTCAACTGTTTGGCAGTTCTTCCGACCGCTATTCCGATTGAGAAGCTGCAGCCCTTCCGCGCCGAAGTTATTAAGCGGTTGCGAAGTGCTCTGGACGACCGAAAGCGAGAGGTTCGCAAGGCTGCTGCCGATTGTAGCCAGAACTATTACGAGATGTAATTATCTACCCTGTAACTACGTTTTAGTAGCGTAAATTGTATGATATCTACCTGCATTTTTCTCCCTCGATGGTATATTACGGCGTGCTGAGATGAGAGCATTTACAATATGTATGGATCAACATGCGTAACATGAACATGAACTTGGAGCGTTTCAGGGGGGGCACCGTTGATGCAGCATGCACCGACTTTTCTACATCAAATGTGGGTCGGAGGCATAATATTGGGGGTACATTTGCAATGCACGCTTTTAGTTGTTAACAATACAGAACAGTAATCGGAGGGTAATTGGAGGGCAAGTGTGCTGCGATCTATAATCTATTGTAGGTGTTACACCGTCAATGTTTGTGGTACACCGTCAATGTTGTTGGATCAGCAAGCACTTATATAAAGACAATTCCCACCGTTAAAGGTTTCCATGCGGTATATTATGTATGGACATTGCATACCATTCTGTAGGTAGGCAGACACACGTATTTTAGGTGGGTATATATCGTATAGTGGCCAAAGTGGGTACTTGCTCAGGTATATGACTCGTTGATATCGATATAGGCTGCCCAGCTGGTATCCTCACGGGGAAAATATATAGACACGAGATCAGGGGTATATAGCAACGGCACTCTCACGACATAGTCATAGGTATCTGTGATCTTGAAGATGGACATATAGCTTTCGTCTGTAAGCAGAGGGGCGACAGGAATCACGTCCTCGTTGGAGCCGCATTGGTCGTCTGCGACGCACTTGAAGAGCCCACCCACAAAAGTATCAGGGGGCGCGAGTGACACCCTGGCTCCGGCGTACCTGCTTCGACGTGCAATGCGGTAGCACCCTGTCACATTGAGCTGCCTCGGGAAGTAAAAGTCGTGCCCCGGCTCGCTGAGGCAAAACGTCGAGTCCCAGGCAATGGCGCTCGAGGCGAGGCGGGGCCGAACGTTACCGTATCCCAGGGCGTACTCCGCCCCGTAGTAGCAGAACCCGATGCGCATTAGCGGGTTGTCCTCGCTGCCGGCCACTGCACGCTGGTGGAATATACGGAAGCCAGTCCAAGGCACGAACACGCTTGTTGCAGTGTCACACGGGATGTCAATGTCTGTATGATGATAAGGGGACGTTGCCCTGCCTGCAGCGATGCCCGTCAGCGCTATGATGCCCCAGAGCATGGCTTACACTACGCAAAAACACATCTAAGGGCGCAAGAGCCACCTTGCAAAACACCCCGCCGCTCCCGAATAGAGTTACTTCTATTTCGGCCGTGCGGTGAGGGGAGGAGGCCCTACGTATGTTACATACCGGTGTATTACGAGTTTCATCTTGGAGCCCGCATAATCCGCCGCTATAGGGGTAAGCAGCAGCAGCAGCCCGCAGCGGCGTGCAGAGAGACAGTTGAGTGAGAAGGGAAAAAACCCAGGGGGTGTGTGGGCATAATTTTGCCGTGATCATCTCCAGCCTTCCTAACACACTCCAACGGCCCGACAGATCTCCTGCGCTTCTATTTTTTGACCTCCACCGGCCATCTTTCCACGGACTTTTTCTTCTTTCCACGGACTTTTTCTTCTTTCCACGGACCTTTTTGTTTTTGCAACTTTGCTGAAAGGCTTTGCTAGGTGCTTTTGGTTGGTGAGGTCTGGTTACCATGTGCGAATCTCGTCTCGAGAAGGACTGGAGCATGGAGCCCGTGGCTGAGCTGTTCAAGCGAAAATGCGTCGAATGCGACACGCCAAAGTGTCCCGAGTGTGCCGAGGACGAGAGCTGTGTGTTCACGACCCAGTCGTGCGACACCTGCGCCAAGGCCTACTGCCAGAAAAACCCCGGGAGTTCGACCTCGAGCACGGCGCAGCCTTCGGCCTCTGCGCAAGGGGGCAGCGGGCCCAACGCCGGTGCCATCGCGGGCGGTGTCATTGGCGGGCTTGTCGTGGTGGGCCTCATTGTGGCCTTCCTGCTCTGGCGGTACGTTTACTCGGCCAGCGCGCGGGAGAAGCGGCGCAAGCGCGAAGAAGAGGACGCCGTCACGTCCAACATTGACGCTGACGACGAGTACTTTGAAAAGTACGACCGCAATAAGAACCGGTACACGAACGCTACGCTGTCGTCGGTTAACACCTCGGCGACCCGCGCGTCGAACATCATCCCCATCGCATACATTCCGGGCGTTTCGAGCTCGGCGCACGAGGTGCCTCCGATGCCGGACCTCAACACCAAGTACGGGGATCAGTTCTTCAGTGCCGACGACATTCTGCGCAACTCGCAGTTTTCGGAGAGCGGCATCCGGAGCTCCATTGCTACGACCAACTACCGGGGATCTACGGCGGTTATTGACTCTGCTACGCTGACGGCCGTCAACGTAAAGCCTAACTTGGTCAACCTGAACAATGCCAACCCTGCGTCGGTGCAGACCGTGCGGGCCATCCAGCTCGGGTCTGCGCAGGCGATCAACTCTCAGCGGGCCAACGCTCACTCGGTGCGAATTGGCAAGACCATTGCCGAGGAGGGGGACAGTGATGACGATAATGACGATACAAACGACACGAGCGACAAAAGCGCCACTGAGCAAGCCAGCAGTGGGCCCGAGGTGAAAAAGACTACTCCAACGGTGGTTGAGGAGGCCGAAGAAGAAGAAGAAGAAGAGCAAGAGCAAGAAACCCCGCGGTCAATGCCGATGAAACCACCAAAGCATTCGAAAGACATGCCAAAGTCGCTGGAACGACTGAGGGTCTCTGAGCAATCTGCATTTGACGTGCCGTTCGAGTCTAAGACGGCATCGTCCATCTCGGTCGCGACGTACTCCACCGCCCCCGCGGCCCCCGCGACGAACCGCGAGTCATCGCGATCGTCACGGCGAACCACCGTGTCTCGTGAGAGCGAGTACCTCGTAGACAACCTGCCGGTAGAAGCCTTCCTCTACGCCCAGTCCCATCACGAAGACGCGGCTAAAAACGATGCCGACGAAAAGGGCCGGAGCAGTCCGTTCGACGATAAGTACCGTGTCGAATAACCCCCCTACTAACACTACTACCCCACCGTACGCTACGTACTATATATTACGACTCTCTATTCTACGGCATTGAGCTCCCCAGACCGCCCTAGATTCCAAACATTGCAAAACCGTAGTATTCCAAACCGTACAGTTGAAACCAGCAACTATGGGTACCGGCTGTAGCCCTATTTAGCCTTTCCGGCAAGGGAAAATGGGCCGGTGCCCATTTTTTCCGACCGTGGCTGGCAGTGGGGTGCTCTCTCCCGAAGAAAAACAGGGCCCCCTCCGCGTCTCAGACGGCCCCCCCACCTTCTGCGTATATAAGTTCTCGGGATTTTTCACTTTTTCCATTTCTCTTACTATCCACATTTCCCTCCCCCGATTGAAAAATGGTGTCTTTTGGTGAAATTGATAAGAAGGCTGTTAACACTATCCGAGTCTTGGCCGTAAGTATCCGTCTTGTATAGCTCTTTTGCTCTGGGGGTATTCGGGAGAGCCCGACCCGTTGGTTACCCAACAAAATCCGACTAGAGGGCCGCAAGTCTCCAAATCTAGTGGGGTGACTTTGTCGTTCTTATGGGTGTAAATCCCGGCCTAATTCCGTGGACTTTTAAGGTTGGCCCGTTCAGCCAAGCCTTTATGTCAATTTGGCTTTTAGTATTGGCTGCGGGCTTTGGCAATATCGGCCACATGGGCCAATGATTGTCGTGATCCACCCGTTTCGACTCGGTTTCGACTAGGTTTGGAACGCTTGGTGATCCGGAATGGCTTGTGGTTGCGTGATGTGGACGGTTGTGATTTGTCACTTCAACGTGTCTCGAACCGCCGTGTCTCATTTGTCAACGGTTCATAATGGCCCGAGGATCAATTGAAAGAGCTCAAGAGCAATGAAAGAGCAATGAAAGAAGCGGAAGCTAACAATAATAATAGGCGGATGCCGTTTCCAAGGCCAACTCTGGTCACCCAGGTGCCCCAATGGGTCTTGCTCCAGTGGCCCACACCCTGTTCAAGAACTACCTCAAGGCCAACCCAAAGAACCCAGAATGGTTCAACCGAGATCGATTCGTTCTCTCCAACGGTCACGGCTGCATGCTCCTCTACTGCATGCTCCACCTCCTGGGCTATGACTACTCTATGGACGACCTCAAGAACTTCCGACAGGTCAACTCCAAGACCCCAGGCCACCCAGAGGCTGAGCTCCCAGGTGTCGAGGTGACCACCGGTCCTCTCGGCCAGGGTATCGCCAACGCTGTCGGTCTCGCCATTGCCGAGCGACACTTGGCCGCTACCTTCAACCGACCAAACTACAACGTTATCGACAACAAGGTCTACACCATCTTTGGCGACGGCTGCATGATGGAGGGCGTTGCCTCCGAGGCCGCCTCCCTTGCCGGCCACCTCAAGCTAGGCAACCTGATTGCTTTCTACGACGACAACCACATCTCCATTGACGGTGACATCAACGTTGCCTTCACCGAGGACGTTACCCAGCGACTCGAGTCGTACGGCTGGCACACCATTTGGGTCAAGGACGGCAACAACGACCTCGAGGGCATCGCCAAGGCCATTGAGGAGGCCCAGAAGGTTACCGACAAGCCAACCTGCATCCGAGTCACCACCATCATTGGCTTTGGCTCCAAGAACGAGGGCACCCACGGTGTCCACGGCGCCCCACTCAAGGCCGACGACATTGTCCAGCTCAAGGAGCGATTCGGCTTTGACCCACAGCAGTCGTTCAACGTTGGCGAGGACATTTACGGCCTGTACGGCGACGTTGCCAAGCAGGGCGCCGAGCTCGAGCAGAAGTGGACCGAGCTCCTCGAGGCCTACGGCAAGGAGTATCCAAACGAGCACGCCGAGCTCACTCGACGAATCAAGGGCGAGCTCCCAGCCGGCTGGGACAAGGCCCTGCCAACCTACACCCCAGAGGACCCAGCTGTCGCCTCGCGAAAGCTCTCTGAGATTGTGCTCACCAAGATCCACGAGGTTCTGCCAGAGCTCGTTGGTGGCTCTGCCGACTTGACCGGCTCCAACCTGACCCGATGGAAGGACGCTGTCGACTTCCAGGACCCGTCTACTAACCTCGGCGACCACACTGGCCGATACATTCGATACGGTGTCCGAGAGCACGGTATGGGCGCCATCATGAACGGCTTGGCCGCCTACGGCGGTATCATCCCATACGGTGGTACTTTCCTCAACTTTGTCTCGTACGCTGCTGGCGCTGTGCGACTTGCCGCTCTTTCCGAGCACCAGGTCATCTGGGTCGCTACCCACGACTCTATTGGTCTTGGTGAGGACGGTCCAACCCACCAGCCGATTGAGACCCTTGCTCACCTGCGAGCTCTGCCAAACCTTGCCGTGTGGCGACCAGCTGACGGTAACGAGACCTCCGCCGCCTACAAGGTTGCTCTCGAGTCCAAGCACACCCCATCTATCCTGGCTCTGTCCCGACAGAACCTGCCACAGCTTGAGGGCTCTTCTATTGAGAAGGCCATGAAGGGTGGTTACACTCTTATTGCTGAGGAGAAGCCAGATGTCATCTTGGTCTCCACCGGTTCCGAGGTGTACATTTGCGTTGACGCCGTCAAGAAGCTCGCTGAGGAGGGCATCAAGGCTGGTGTCGTTTCTCTTCCAGACTGGCACACCTTTGACCAGCAGTCTGAGGAGTACCGACTCTCTGTTCTGCCAGACAACGTTCCAATTCTTTCCGTTGAGGTTATGTCCACTCTCGGCTGGCAGGAGTACTCTCACGAGCAGTTTGGCATCAACCGATTCGGTGTCTCTGGTCCATACAAGGAGATTTACGAGTTCTTTGGCTTCACCCCAGAGGGCATTGCCGAGCGGGCCAAGGCCACCATCAAGTTCTACGAGGGCCGACCAGTCCGATCTCCAGTTAACCGAGCCTTCAAGCAGGTTTTGTAAGAGACGCAAAAAGTTTCATAACGGCTATTTAATTTTGATAAAATGAGGGAATACATGTAATGACACAATTCATCAATGGCACGTAGCGCTATTCCGATTTTACTGCTACTGTTGGGCAGCGGTGCGTGATGCGTAGGTTGTGTGTTACTGATAATTGTTACGCTGTAACTATTTCAAGGCGTTGTTAGGAGATTTCGGAGGAGCTTTCACGACAATGACAATAGACTAAGCGGACCTGGCAGAACTTGTTCCAATATATATCGTTTATAATCGCTACTAGGCGGTATTTACCAAATATATCATTATGGAGCTACAACTCGGTCTAGAAAAACGTTGCTAAAGTGGGTGAGCTGGTCAAAGTTGATCTCAAACCCTCGAAGACCGCCGTAGTACGGGTCGGAGACAATCTTGGCAAACGTCTTGTCGGTTCGATACTCGCCAAAGAGCTGTACCTTGGCCTTACTGTTTTGAGGCGCCATATCCTTGAGATCCTCGTAGTTCATCTCGTCCATGCACAGAATGTAGTCAAACTGGTTAAAGTGCGGCGGGTCGATTTGCTGCGCCCGGTGGTTGACGGGGACACCACGCTTCTTGCACTCGCCTCGAGACCGTCTGTCTGGAAGCTCGCCAACATGGTAAGCGCCAGTGCCAAACGAATCAATCACCTCGAATCTGTCTTCCAGGCCCCGTTCCTTGACCTGGTGGGCGAAAACAGCCTCGGCCATAGGGGACCGGCAGCTACACGGTTAGTTGACTCTGTATTAGTCTGGTCTACTTACATGTTGCCGAGGCAGACGAAGGCTACAGAGATCTTTTCACTATTCGTCATGTCAATAGCGGTAGTGTCTGAAATATCGCGATCAGCGATTATATTACCTGTACGGGCGCACGGCTGACGTCCGAGATTACTCTACATAGTACTTCTACCTACAGGTACCAGTTAATAGACGACAAGAAGCCAGTAAATTATTACCATTACATTACACATTTGATTCATTATACTTGAATACAATGACTGAATTGGCAAATACTATATACCTCTATTCACAGTGGCACATTGTAATTCCTCGCCATGCAGATAAGCGGTATGAATGCGTTACCTAGTAATAGGCCTAGTATGTAATTTCAGCGCAACATGTTGCTATACGGGGGTCTGGGGGCTGGCCCCCAGCTCAGGGGGGTTTGGGGGGCTAGCCCCCCAAGTACAACAGCTCCGGTGGAGCGCCAGGCATTACAATGGCATTACAAATGCAGTTACAACGTAGCGGTTAGCCGGGGATTGGTGAAAAATAATAATTAAGCCTCGTCTTCGAGGTGCTGGTACTCGAACTTGAAGTTAGTTTTGCGGCGCTGGAGCCACATGCCCTCAAAGTCAAAGTAGCGGTAGGTGCCCTCCTCGTAGTCGTTGTTGATGACGCGGGGCTCCTCGTGGCGCTGGAACCAGGTGAGGAACTTTTTGTGGAAGCGCCACGAACGGTTTTTCAGCTCGCGGGCGGCCAGGTACTGCTGGTACGTGCCCTGGCGGTAGTAGAATATATAAAACAGCGTGTCGACGTCCATCTTCTGTATTATCAGCTCGTCGTCGAGGCCCTGCATTGGCTCCTGTGGGTAGTACCCCGGGGTCGGGAACGGCGACTGCGGGTGGTAGTAGCGCGGGCGGTCGGCCATGAGGCTGTCGGGGCACTGCAGGTATGACGACTGGAGCACTTTGGTGATGGATCCGATGGACGGCGGGTTGCCGACACGTTTCCGGGCGGCCAGGTACGAGACGGCGTAGTCCTGGAGCCCTGGCGGCAGTTTAAAGCTCGATGGGGGCGGGAACATGTTCACCTCCGTCTGCGGCTGCTGCTGAGGCTGGGCGGCCGGCGAAGAGGGCGGCGGCGTCTGCGGGCGGCTCTTTTTCATGTCGTCGGCTTTTTTGAGCTCTGCGGCCCACGGCGCCGCCGGTTTCGCCGCCGCCGCCGCCGCCGAAGCCGCAGGAGCCGCAGGAGCCGCAGACGGCGCTGCAGACGGCGCCGTAGAGGCATTCGCCGGCTGTGCTGGTGGTGCATTTGGGTCCGGCTTTGGCGGAGGCAGTGGCGACAGCCCCACAGGGATGGGCTGCGGCTGCTTGGGCTTGACGGGAGTCGCAGAAGCGGCCGGCTTCTCCTTCTTGGGCGTCGGCGCGGCAATTGGCGCTGGAAGGGGCGCCTCCGGCGCCACCGCGGCCGCCACTCCATCGGCAGCCAGGTCCTCGAGCGAATTGCCCTCATCCCGGTAGTCCTGGACGCTGTCGAGCAGCTCCTCGTCCTCGTCGAGCGTCAGCTCGTCGTAAATCTCCTCGTCCTCGGCAAAGTCGACGTCCTGGTTCGACTCGACGTAGTACTTAATGTCCTCCTGGAGGTTGTTCACCGCGTCCGGCGCCAGTGTGCCATTCTCCAGCATCCGCAGCATGATCTCCATCTTGCTGATGTGCCACTTGTGGCGCTCGAGCGTGTGGTCGATCTCGGATATCCGGTCCGACTTGGACGAGTTGTCCTTGCGGCCCTTCTTCATGGTGGACTCGAGCATCTCCTGCTCGGCCTCGAGCGACTCGCACTGGCGCTCGAGCTCCTCGAGCTGCGTCTGCACAAAGTTGCACGTCTCGAGCTTCTCGCGCTCGCGCGGATGCAGCCGCTGCGAGCTCAGGCCCTCTTTGCTGTATGCCTTGGTCTTCATCTCCTTCTCGCACGCCTTGAACCGCTCCATCTCCGTCTCTATCAGCTTGCGCTGCTCCGTCAGCGCCTTCTTGTCCTTGATCTCGTTCGACCCGATCCACGTCTTGATCTGGTCCCGCAGCCGCTGCAGCTTCTTGATCTCCCGCTTCAGGTCCTGCTCCAGCTTCTCCTTCTGCGACTGGTTCGTCGACATCTGCACCTTCTCGTAGATCGCGTCAAACGTCGTCACCCCTTCGGCGACCCGCTTGAACACCTTGTCCATTTCCCTACGCCTGCATTAGCCCCGCCCCGTCTCCGCTTCAAACCTACTGTTGCAGCTTCCGCGCAGCCATCATCTTCGTTCGCCGTCAATTCGCTTCCCTCGCGCTCTTTGGTGGCCGGGCCGCCCTCCACCCAAAACGAGTCCTTGACCCTCGCCGTGCCCCAACCTGCCCCGGCCCCACATCTACGCACCCACGCCGCAACACGCCGTAACCACGTAACCCGTAACCAAGCGTTGCTGGTGTGCACTTGGGGGGCTAGCCCCCCAAACCCCCCTGAGCTGGGGGCCAGCCCCCAGGCCCCCGTTTGTACGTCCTATTTTATTCCCTGAATTGCTTCAATGGTGACAGTCTACTAAAATTAGCCGCATTGCATTGTTACATTCTTGTGCCACTGTAGTTATGCTGGTGTGATGTATTGCCGCTCACAATTACAACCGGTAGCACAGTAGTCAACCCTAGATCTGAGAAACGCTAATATGCTTCTGCATTCCTCTGTATTGCATAGGCAGAATGAAATATATATTAGAAACTTGTCGTTATAAGCAATTCTGGTTGTGGCCGAGTTACAATCGTGTCAATTGCTCAGCAGGGGATGGGGGGTCTGGGGGGCTAGCCCCCCAGCTACGGGAGCTCGAGGGCTGGCCCTCGAAAATACTTTGCCAGGAGCATTTGACCGGGGGGGGGAAGGGGTCTGGGGGGTCTCCCCCCAGCTTCGGGAGCTGGCCCTCGAAAACGCTTTGACCGGGGGGTCTAGCGTGCGGCTGATGACTGTGGCGAATTAAGGGAGGGGCTAATTTGGTCGACGGAGGCGCTCGGACCTCCGAACGAAAAATCAGTCATTCTTTATTCGATTCGGGTCCGGTTTTAATAGATCAAACGCTTTGATTTGACGGCAATTCACGCGAGAATCACAAAATGGTAGGTACAAGCGGAGTACAAGGGGCAATTGGGGTGCTGACACGGGCGTAGGAGCTGGACCAGTGGGTTTCCAAGCTGGCGAACGCGACTCTGTCGGTTCTGCCTTTTGATTTCGTGCTTCCAGCCAACAAGGTCGTCGAGGCGACCCATTCGAGGGAGATTAACGACAGCGTGCCGTTCCTGCATGCGCTGGCGGCGTTTGCCGTGCTCCAGTTCCGGCTCACCGGCGACGAGGACGTTGTCATTGGCACCAACACCCCAGAGCACGTCCCGTACGTGCTGAGGACCTCGGTTACGGGCGAGACCACCTTTGCCAGCCTGCTGAGCACCGTTACCCTGGCCGAGGAGCATGCCCAGCGGCACGCAGTGCCGTATGGCGACCTGGTGAAGGCGATCCAGCAGACCAAGAGGGACGCCGAGGCGCCAATTCTGTTCAGAACCTCCTTCCTGCGGCCGACGGGCGGCAACCAGGGCCTCTACGGCGCCTCTGCGGAGCGCAACACCGACGTGAGCGTGTTCTACACGGGCCAGAAGGTGTCTACGCACTACAATGCGCTGCTGTTCAAGAAGGACCGCATGGACGTGTTCAACGAGCAGCTCGACCAGCTCATCACGCAGACGGTGGCCTCGCCGGACGCGCCAATTGGCCACTTTTCTCTCATCACCAGGTCGCAGACCCCGGTGCTGCCAGACCCGACCACTAACCTCAACTGGGCCAAGTTCGGCGGCGCGATCCACGACATCTTCTCGGCCAATGCCGCCCGGCACCCAGACCGCCCCTGTGTCGTGGAGACGGCCAATCCGTTCGACGACAGCAGCGTGCAGCGCGATTTCACTTACAAGCAGATCGATGAGGCGTCGAATGTTGTGGCCCACCACCTTGTGCAGAGCGGCATTGTCATTGGCGACGTTGTCATGATCTACGCCTACCGGGGCGTCGACCTGGTCGTCGCCGTCATGGGTGTCCTCAAGGCCGGCGCGACCTTCTCCGTCATCGATCCAGCCTACCCCCCAGCGCGGCAGAACATTTACCTCAGCGTTGCCAAGCCGCAGGGGTTGATTGTGCTGAGAAAGGCCGGCGTGCTCGCCGACCTTGTCAAGCAGTACATTGCCGACGAACTCGACCTCAAGACCCATGTGCCGGCGCTCGAGTTGCTGGACGATGGCTCCATCATTGGCGGCTCGGTAGAGGGCGGCGACATCCTCGATAAGGCTCAGGAAGACAAGACCCGCGGCACTGGTGTCGTTGTTGGCCCAGACTGCAACCCAACCCTCTCCTTCACCTCAGGCTCCGAGGGTGTCCCCAAGGGCGTCCGCGGCCGACATTTCTCCCTGACGTACTACTTCCCGTGGATGTCCAAGACGTTCAACCTCACCGAGAAGGAAAAGTTCACCATGCTCTCCGGCATTGCCCACGACCCAATCCAACGAGATATCTTCACCCCTCTGTTCCTCGGCGCCCAGCTGCTGGTGCCGACCTCGGACGACATTGGCACTCCCGGCAAGCTTGCCGAGTGGATGGGCAAGTACGGCGCCACCGTCACCCACCTCACCCCGGCCATGGGCCAGCTGCTGTCTGCCCAGGCCACTGCCGAGATCCCGTCTCTGCACCACGCCTTCTTCGTCGGCGACATCCTCACCAAGCGTGACTGCCTGCGGCTCCAGTCCCTCGCCCGAAATGTGGCCATTGTCAACATGTACGGCACCACCGAGACCCAGCGGTCCGTCTCCTACTACGAAGTCGCCTCTCTTGCCGATGACCCAGGGTTCCTCAAGTCCGAGAAGGACGTCATGCCGGCCGGTAAGGGCATGCTCGACGTCCAGCTGCTGGTCGTCAACCGAAACGACCGGACCCAGACCTGCGGCGTGGGTGAGGTCGGGGAGATCTACGTGCGGGCTGGCGGTCTCGCCGAAGGGTACCTCAAGCTGCCAGAGCTGACCGAGCAAAAGTTCGTCACCAACTGGTTTGTCAGCCCAGAGCACTGGAAGGAGACCAACCCAGGAGCAGAGCCATGGCGAAAGTACTGGCTCGGCCCGCGAGATCGTCTCTACCGAACCGGCGATCTAGGTCGATACCGAGCCGATGGCAACGTAGAGTGCTCCGGCCGAGCTGATGACCAGGTCAAGATCCGAGGCTTCAGAATCGAGCTCGGTGAAATCGACACTCATCTCTCTCAGCACCCCAACGTGCGGGCTAATGTTACGCTTGTCCGACGGGATAAGGACGAGGAGCCTGTTCTTGTTTCGTACATTGTGCCACAAAAGTCGGACGAGTATGTGTCTGAGGGTGAGTCTGACGATGAGGACGACGCCATTGTCGCTGGTCTCGTGCGATACCGGGGCCTCATCAAGAACATCAAGCTCTACCTCAAGGGTAAGCTCCCCAGCTACGCTATTCCTACCGTCATTGTGCCCTTGGCCAAGCTTCCACTGAACCCTAACGGTAAGGTCGACAAGCCTGCTCTGCCCTTCCCCGACACGGCCCAGCTGGCGGCTGTGGCGGCCAAGACTGCTAAGAAGGGTGGAAGCGAAGAGCAGTCTCAGTTCACCGAGACTGAGGCCCAGATTCGAGATCTGTGGCTCAGTGTTCTGCCTAACAAGCCGGCTGGTGTTGAGCCTTCCGACTCGTTCTTCGATATTGGCGGCCACTCCATTCTCGCCACCCAGATGATCTTCGAACTGCGAAAGCAGCTCGCCATTGACGTTCCATTGGGTCTCATCTTCAAGGAGCCAACTATTTCCGGCTTTGCGCGTGAAATTGACGCTCTCAAGAGCGGCAACGACGTCCTTGCTGCCCAGCCATCGACTGAGGAGGCAGCTGACAATACCGTGGACTACGGTAAGGATGCCGACGACCTCATTGCCCAGCTTCCAAAGTCTTATGTCGCCAAGACTGATGACCTGGCTCCAAAGAACATCACCGTGTTCCTCACTGGCGGTACTGGTTTCCTCGGCTCCTTCATCATCCGGGACCTGTGCGAGAGAAATATCCCCGGACTTAAGATCGTCGCCCACGTACGAGCCGCAACTAAGGAGGCTGGGTTCGAGCGATTGAAGAACACTGGTCTTGCTTTCGGTATCTGGAAGGACGAGTACTCTTCTGTGGTTGAGCCGCTGGTTGGTGACCTGGCCACTGAGAAGTTTGGCCTCTCCGACGCCGAGTGGACCAAGCTCACGAGCGAGGTTGACGTTATCATCCACAACGGTGCGATGGTGCACTGGGTCTACCCATACTCCAAGCTACGAGACGCTAACGTCATTGCTACCATCAACGTCATGGCGCTGTGTCTCACTGGCAAGCCCAAGTACTTCACTTTCGTCTCCTCTACCTCGGCGGTCGACACTGAACACTTTGTTCAGCTTTCAGACAAGATTGTTCAGAAGGGCGGCGAAGGCGTCCCTGAGAGCGACGACCTCGAAGGTTCGCGAACCGGTCTCGGCACTGGTTACGGCCAGTCTAAGTGGGCTGCCGAGAAGATTATTCGAGCTGCTGGTGAGCGGGGTCTTCGGGGAACTATCGTGCGACCAGGCTATGTCGTTGGTGACACCGTCAACGGTGTTTCCTCTACTGATGATTTCCTGCTGCGAATGGTCAAGGGTTGCATTGAGCTGGGTTACAGCCCAGATATTCACAACACTGTCAACATGGTTCCAGTTGATCATGTTGCGCGAGTGGTTACCTCTAGCGCTTTCCACCCATCCCACAAGGACAGCTTCTCTGTAGCGCACGTTACGTCTCACCCACGTCTGCGATTCAACGAGTTCCTTGGCACACTGGTCAAATATGGGTACAAGGTGTCGCAGTCCGACTATATCCCATGGAGAGTGGAACTCGAGAAGTACGTTGTCTCCAACAATGACAGTGCTCTCTACCCACTGCTGCACTTTGTTCTGGATGACCTGCCTCAGTCTACTAAGGCTCCAGAGTTGGATGATAGTAATGCTAGGGCCTCTCTCAAGAAGGATGCTAGTTGGACCGGGTCTGACCTGAGCGCAGGAAGCGGCGTCAGTGTCGAGACGATGGGCATCTACATCTCCTACCTTATTGCCATTGGCTTCTTGCCATCTCCACAGGAGAAGGGTGAGCTGTCACTTCCAAAGTCTAGTGTCACTGGCGACATTCTCGAAAGACTTGGAAAGGTCGGCGGACGATCGTCGAAGTAACCCACGTAATTGTATATGTTATATTTGTAAGATATTCTTTGTTACTCCTGTACCTGTTTATGATGATAACTATGGCATTCCGATACCTGCAGGTAGCTTAGGCTGCTTCTGGCTTCACTTTAATCTATGATTCCTACGTCCGAGAAACTCCAGATCTTCATCCGTGCTTGAGTGGTACCAGGCTCAACGTCAACAACTACCTCTCGGAGGCTGCGGGCACCTTTTAGCACAATTCCTTCTTTTTTCAGCATTTCCTGGATCTCTTTCCGCTTATTTTTGAACTTAGACCGATCTTCCAGTGGCAAGGCTTTAAAGATCTTACCTAGCTGGGTGCCGTGAATGGGCTGCCGCAGAATAACCCGGACGTCGCGATACAACCATCTGCCGTTATTAATCATAATTTGAATGGTATATGATCCATAGTACTCTGGAATGAGCTTAGTCTTCAAATTCTTAAGGCGTTCGTATGTCTTTACTGTGCGAGCATAAGCGTCGTCTGCGAGAACAGACGCCCTCGAAGACCAAAGGGTCAAAAATTTCTACAACAACGTCGAGTTGAACATCTCTATCGCAAAACCGAATATCTGGCATATATTCGCTTTTGGAGCAAGAAGTTAAGGTGGCTTCAAAAATGCGTGGTCGGTTCAGTCTTGGCGGCTGTAGCTCTTTACCTAACGATAGTGTAATACTGTATCTTGGACTGGAACGCCTTCTACATGCATTGGGGGTAACCACATTACATCTTCCAGAGAGGGAATAATAATGGTATCTGGAATGTTTAAGATTCTAGAATTGGCCAATCTGCGTGTTATTTCGTCCAGAGGAGATGGGACGTGGAAACGAGCGGACGTCTCCTTGAAACGATAGTCGTTTACAAATCGACTTATATCATTACCGGTGATTTTAGTAGGGTTACTAGTGAACATTTGTAGAGTGATCTGATTGTACCAGAAAAAAAATGGGAAGTGAGGGGAGTAATTTATAGCGCAGCAATACTCTGGCAAGCATTTTGCCTTTAATTATAGTTTATTGGCGGACTATCTCCGCCTATATTGGAAGATGGAGTAAGCAGATATGGCAATGGAGACACCGACCCAAAATGAAATAAAAGCGACGCCAATTTGCACGTGAGCAGTCACAACCTGATCAAGCGCAGAGCATAATGACGATAGTGCCTGGCGGGTAGTCTGTTGGTATATTGACTGGTCGTTGGGCAGAGATGTGAAATCGATCTGCGGGTATGTTATATTGGTAAGTTGGACGTGAGCATTAAACAAAGTCAGGTTTGGTGGGTTGACAGATCCCAATTGGTCATCCATGGAACGGACATAGACGTCAAGGGTATCTGAAATGAAGCGGGTATATTCGTTGATATTCTGGGCATATTTCTCGTTGAGCGAAGATTCTGCTTTTGAAAGTGCATCGTTGCATCGGGAAGCCCATTGAGAGAGAGAAGTAGCGTTAGAAGAAGCGGACAGCGTTGTGAACGAGCTGTCTGGCGACTGGAACAAGGGAGCGGCTACTGTCGCCAGGCATACACTAGTGAGCAAGACGAGCAGGCCCACTTGAAGCAAGAAGAGCATTGCCGGGGATAATACATAGTTTATTGTCCACCTGACGCGGGAGGTGCAGCTGTCCTTGTGAGGGAAGAAGCGTTTTGACACTTGAACTCCGAGCCATGTGACGGCGGGATTGCATGCCATGTCAATATTGTCCATTGAGTCGGAGAACTCTAGGCTGTGGAGGACCTTGGCCTGGTGGAGCTTGCTTTTCCAGTGATACCAAGTGTGAAGGGTGGCAGGCAAGTAGCACAGAAGGGCTAGCACAATGAGAAGGGCCAGGCATTTTTTCTCCAGAACATGCACGCTATTCGCGAGATCGGTGAAGTAGGAGCTTATTTGTGGCTCGGAGCGGCAACCTCCGGCTAGAGAAGCTCGCGAAGAGGCCAGTAGAGGGATGGATACGGTTTCCTTTGGAAAGACTGGTGTTTGCTGGGCTTTAACACTGGCGATGGCTGCATTTGCCACTCCAGAGAAGGAGCGGTTTGTTGCGAATTCATACAATGCTTGCAATTGGGTGATGTAGTCAGCGGCGGATTCAATGATGCTGCTAACTGTTGTGTTGAGAGCTGATTGGGTGGAGCGGTCAATGGCTGCGACTGCACTCGTGAGGGCCGATTGAGTAGAATTGGCTACTACAGATGCGAGCGGGGCCCCAGTGTCCACCGAGGCGGCGCTGGCTGCGCAAACAGCGAGCAGTGACGATTTTGTCGAGCTGAGGCCCCATTGCACTGCGGAGGCAAAGGCGTGGAGATAGAGGAGAGTGAAGATGAAAATGAGCGTGAGCTTGTTGAAGACTATTTGCGTTAGGCTCGGCCGCAGGCAGAGATACGGGGTGATTGAGGTCGGGTCGACAACATGGGGCTTTGGCAGGGAAGGGACGGAGGGGATCTCGTCCTCCTTGCGGCGATTGAGCGCCAGGGTGTAGAAGGAGCTGATTGTGGGGATATACCTCGACTTCATGAACGCCTAACCGGTTGGGCTATCATCCAAGATTAGCAGACAATTGAGCTACCAATTACCAGGAATTGGTAACCAGGAATTGGTAAATAGCCAGGTTAAAAGAGCCATGGGAATAAAGCGTATGGCGGGCTGTCCGCAAACTTGCGACGGTAGTAGTCTCGAGTCTGCTCTGCCGACGCGCCAAGGTTGACGATCACCCACACTAGCGACAGCACGGTCACAGCAGTCGGGTCCAGCGCACAAAACCCTGCGTAGAGAGCCACCTCACAAAGGTAATGCGGGCAAGCCACCCGCCGGAACAGCCCCCAGGTAGGCAAGGAGTACTTGCGCAGCGCCGCGAGATGCCGATGAAACTGCAGCTGGTAAAACGACCCCATCGCTATCACACAGACCGCAGCGACATTGCCTATCACATGGAGCGTACTCCGTGGGGTAGACGGAGGTGCGGCGGCCAAGTGGGTCCACACCGTGGCTGCCTGGACGACGTAGAATCCCATGCCGACGACATAATGCGGCAGCTGGATGCGGGAGTTGTTGCCTTTTTTGTGGAAAACGACACACTCGACGAGCCTCCGCACGCTGTGGCCGCTCCTCACGGCAAGCACGACATCAAACACCCGGAAGCGGGCCCACAATGCGACACACAGCAGGGTGGAGAGGAGATAAAAGTGCGTGAACCATGATTTGGGCACGCCGATATTAGTGACGCCCAGCTTGGCAGAGGCCGGCTTGGACGACTGGACCTTGCCGTAGTACAGAAACGAATTGAGCGCAGAGACGCCCCGGGCCACGAGAACTGAGCCTGTTGCGCCGCCCAAAAACGCCAGGCTCCCAGTCTCTACAGCTTTCTCCATTCTCTCTTGCATCGTGGCTCTCGATCTCTCGGGATCTTTACGGGATCCGGCCCGTGTGGAGCCCAAAAAAAAAAAAAAAAAAAAAAAAAAAAAGCCGCAAAGCCGCGGCGGAGAGGTTTCTTGTCAGTCAACCGGCATGAAAAGACTTGCAACGGCCAGGCTTCTGTACTGTACTACTCGAGAAATCCACCAACCCAGCCCGCTCGAGCCAGCCCAGCTTGTTACAAGGCGACCCTGCTACCTCCAGCCCAGGCATTGCGCACTCGAGCCGCTAGCGCGTAATTAGAGTTCGCCATAGTGCCGGCGCACGCACTATGTACAACCGCAGGCACGACAAGGTCTACGTATCGGCGGCCCACAAGCCCATTGGCCCCAACGGACGGCGAGCAGCGACATTCAGTCCCATGCCGCCCATGGTCGCGAACCCGCTGGCCGCGTACAAGCAGCGCAAGGACCGCCAGCGCGCCAAGGTGCTCGACAAGTTCGACATTGTCGGCTACATCGCCGCCGGGACGTACGGGCGCGTCTACAAGGCCAAGGACAAGAAGGGCACCACTCCGCCGCGCCCCGGCGGGGTGTACGCCATCAAGAAATTCAAGGCGGACAAGGAGGGCGAGGTGCTCAGCTACACGGGCATCTCGCAGTCGGCGTGCCGCGAAATGTCGCTATGTCGCGAACTCCGCCACGACAACGTGATCTCGCTCGTCGAGATCATCCTCGAGGACAAGTCCATCTACATGGTGTTCGACTACGCGGAGCACGACCTGCTGCAGATCATCCACTTCCACTCGCACACGGAGCGCCGCCCGATCCCGGAGGGCACGGTCAAGTCGGTGCTGTGGCAGCTGCTCAACGGCGTGTCGTACCTCCACCAGAACTGGGTGCTCCACCGCGACCTCAAGCCGGCGAACATCATGGTCACCGCGGACGGCACGGTCAAGATCGGCGACCTCGGCCTCGCGCGGCTCTCGAGCGACCCGCTGCAGAGCCTCTTCGCCGGCGACAAGGTCGTCGTCACCATCTGGTACCGCGCGCCCGAGCTCGTGCTCGGCGCGCGGCACTACACGCCGGCCATTGACCTGTGGGCCGTCGGGTGCATCTTCGCCGAGCTGCTCGCGCTGCGGCCCATCTTCAAGGGCGAGGAGGCCAAGATGGACAAGAAGACGGTGCCCTTCCAGCGCAACCAGATGCAGAAGGTGATGGAGATCCTGGGCACCCCGACCCCGGACCGCTGGCCGGCGCTGCCAAAGTACCCCGAGTACCAGGCGCTGCAGGCCATGAAGCACTACCCGCCCAACCTCGACAACTGGTACAGCGCCGTCGTCGCGAACAACTGCAACCCCAAGGGGCTGCAGCTGCTCTCGGGGCTCTTTGAGTACGACCCCATCAAGCGCATGTCCGCCAACGACGCGCTCGTGCACCCGTACTTTGCAGAGTCCCCGCGTGTCGCCGCAAACGTGTTTGACGGGCTCGACATCCAGTACCCGTACCGGCGCATCTCCTCGGACGACAATGACATCAAGGCGACCACGTACTCGGGCACAAAGCGCTCCGCCGTCGACGACTCGCACCACCCGAGAAAAAAGCAGAAATAGCCGTCTTTATTTATTTACCCTGCATTTTCATAGACGCCAGACTTTTTTACCTAGTGCCCTTGGGGGGCCAAGCCCCCCAAACCCCCCATATCTAATAGCCGTCAACTGTTCCTTGGGGGGCTAGCCCCCCAAACCCCCCATGG